>JAJEKB010007007.1:0-17540 GCA_022393335.1 Macrotrachela quadricornifera | reverse complement strand
CTTAGTATTGCTTAAAAGCAAACTAAAACAAAAATATACAGGGTGATCGCAAACCAAAAGATTTCCGAACTTCATGAATCTAAAAGATGTATCATGGAACACTTAAATCAGTTTGCGAAGTTTTTTCTAACAAGCATAAAATTCTTCAAAAAAGATTTAGAATGGGCTACAATGACAAATGTACTTTCTGATTATTTCAACGAATTCTAAACCATTTTAACTTTTATACAAGAACGATTTCGTGCAATATAATTTCTCTTTCATTTCAAAAGTGTTTCATAGCCTAACTTAACTTCGATGTGCAATATAAAACCACCGCATGCGTGCATTTTTTTAAAGGCTTATCACTATCGTAATCATCTATACACTATCTATCTATAGGATCGCATAATCTTGAATATAACTTGTGGCACAAAAAAAGATTTAATGTGATAATGTTGTGATTGATGAAAAAAAAGGCTGTCGCAGACCATATTACAGCGATATACTCATCGGAAAATTTTTATTTTGTATTAGATCATTTGCATTTGTAATATGATAGAGTGATATATGCTCCAAATCGTTCTATTGGCCAGATACTTGAAAATGCGATATCTCGGGAGAAAAAAAACTACAGACTCGAATGTTCTTGTGGTTATTCTAGTTTTCTCGTCTTCTCTATATGCTCAAAATATGGCCTAAATCGATGAATAACTCCGAGCGGCTCTCTTATAATCCATTTTGCACTTCAGCGTTATATTTCTAAGATTTACAATACTGATATTCATGATTAACTTGACTGAAAGCTAAAAATAGACATACTTTTAGTATTAGGTCCAATCACTCCAGCATATGACTGGTTCATTTTTTCGATCGAACTGCCGAAGGTTCAGTGAAACAAGAACACAAAAGTAATTTGTTCATGTAAAATGATGGTAAAAGAGAACATTCAAGTTCGTATGTAATAATCTGAAACGAAGAGTTAAAAATTAGAGTACAAGAATACCACTGACATATCATATCAAAAGATATATCGAATTTTGACTGTATACCGAGAGAAATAGGCTGTCATGTTCAAATCTATTTCTTCAAATATATTTTAAATGAATATGAATGTTGATAATTCGCCATGTACAATAATTTACAAACGTGAGTGGACAAAAACGTATTCTATGGATGTATTTTATGTGCTTTTGAAACAAATTTTTCTCTCAAAGAATGTATGCTTCGGAAAAATTAGTGGTATTACTTTATTTTTATATTTCGTTATAATAAAGAATAAAGATTGATTTATGAAAATTCGCTTGATTCCACTCAGGAATTTAATCACGAAATTAACTGTGTGTTTGGATGTTTGTCCACAAGCACTGTTTGCCCACTGTCACAGCAAAAATAATGGCTATAGGCTACCTTTAGGTTCTCCAGAGCTACATTATGCGGATATCTTTATCTGCTCGAGAACTATGTTACAGGGTTATCCTCAGGTTCTCAACTACCATACTATGGGGTACCCTTAGCCTCTCAAATATCATATTATGAAACTATTCTTAGGTTCTCAAATGCTAAATTTTCGGGATATCGTTGAGTCTTCTCCTACTATTTTATGGGGGTTTACATAGGTTCTCATCTACCATGTTATGGAGGTATTCCTAGGTGATCAAGTGCTATATATTGGGGACATCCTTAGACTTTCCAGTACTATATTTTGACGGCATCCTTAAGTCCTTATGAGCTATGTTACGAAGTACTTACAAATCGCTATGAGTGGTCCCCTCGATTGTAGGTAGGGTCTTTATCCGCAGGGAAATAGTTTGAATCTATAGTCAAAGGAGTTAGTGAATGGTCCACGATATTAGTTTGAACAAAATAAATAAATCATAGTTGTACCAACAATATATACTAATTAAATGCTATCTCATAGAATTATTCTTCTCAATTGATAAATGAATACAGAAGCTTATACCTAAAAACTGACAATATACCAACGCGCTGTTTTTAGAATGAATAATTTCTCTAAATATGATGTTATTAATTTTAATGAATTCTGTAATAAGAAACAACGTGGATCGAGTCGTTCCACAAGATCCCTTGACTGTACAATCAAACTACTACCCTTCGGACCCACACATGGTGAGTTTTTAGATTAGGACCCCATTACAATCAAGAGGATAGCTGTTGAAGACCTTGGATTACTCCAAAATATAATATTTTGCAACTCAAGGGCATCTCCAATATATAGTACTTGAAGACCTGAAAATACCCCAACAATCTGTTACTTAAAAACCTGAAAGTACCCTAATGTTTAGTATTTAATGATTTAAGTATACCTTCATAATATAGCTCTAAAAGAACTAAAAGTGCACTTCTTATATAATAATTGGGAACCTAAGGAATACCCCCATAATATAGTACTTGACGACCCTACACTCTAAAAAAAATAGGAACTTTACGGAACCCCGAAAAAAGGTTCGGTAGATGACAAAAAGCTTGCACATGTGTTCAAAGTTTAAAAAACAGAATAAAAAAATACACAGAACCTTTAAAGGATCTGGCTGTGTACCGAGGTGAAGATCCTTTTTTTCGAAACCTTCTCAAGTTTCGTAGACCAAAAAATAGGTTTTGTAGGAAAATACGAAACCTTTAGAGTTTCGTATTAATCCTCGTAGTTTCGTACTGGGTTTCGTGTAAAACTATTATATTTAATACGAAACTCTAAAGGTTTCGTATTTTCCTACAAAACCTATTGTTTGGTCTACGGAACTTAAAAAGGTTTCGAAAAAAAGGATCTTTGCCTCGGTACATGGTCAGATCCTTTAAAGGTTCTGTGTATTTTTTTATTCTGTTTTTTAAACTTTGAACACATTTGCAAGCTTTTTGTCATCTACCGAACCTTTTTTCGGGGTTCGGTAAAGTTCCTATTTTTTTTAGAGTGTAGAATACTCCTATAATATAGTATTTGAGGACATAAGGATAGTTCCAAAGATTTTGTTTCTGAGATGAATGAGAAGGGAACGAACATTACTTGGCAACAAACGCGGAAACACAGAGTGAATTTTGAGATTAAGACCCTGACTACTGCTAGGAGAATTTATAAAAATCATTCTTTATTCTTTGTTTTGACTTTATATTGACAAATAAAGATTATTTTTATCTTTATTTTATAAAGAATTTAGATTTCTTTATCTTTACTTTCTGAAATAGGATTATTTTTATCTTTATTTAATAAAGATAAAGTAAATCTTGGTCGTTTTTTTATAAAGTAAAGGTAAAGTAACACTTCTAAGCAAAATAACGCATTTGTGTGTTAAGAACGCTTGTGAAAAACATCATTTCTGATCAATAAAAACGTGTTAGGAAAGAGTGTTGGGAACGTCTTCATAGACGCGTTCTTCCAAACAAATTCTGGACCAAGCCAATTGTGTTTTTGTTAATTGTTTACAACAAAAATTATTTCTCAGTCTCTTTACATCGCTCGCTATTCTTCAGATCTTTGAATGCATTCGCCTCTCGGTTCGGTTCCTTTTTTAAAGTAACAAGTCCTGGAGCATTTCTTTCCGACTTTTCTTACTAGCAGGAACATTTTGATGGTAGAATTAATCATAGATTCTTGCACGCTCCTGCACGAGGTTTAAATAGACCTGCTTCTCAGAGTGTGTAATCCTTTTTGTTTCTAACTGAAGTCTAAAACAGAAAAAACATAAGTCCTTATATCAGAATTTATCGTTCTAAAGAGACTAACGTATGCAAGAACTAAAAGACTAAACAAAAAAACAAGCTCCAATCTATATCACAAGCACTTCTTCCGCCAGCATTTACCGTCACCTATCAAAGACACTGTTCACCCTTACATTGACCCCCATTCATGGGTCTCAATTTATCCATGGTTTGTCGTTCCTTGATGGTTACACCCCTATCAGCTGTATCTACCGTTAGTTCCTTAGTGTCTGTTCGTAGGCCTAGCCTGTTCATAACAGACTATGAACTCTCCATTCTGTTTACGCCAGTCCTTCGTTTTAACTAACCTGTCTGACATGTCAGTTACAGTCTGTATGCTTTTTTTTGTACACTATTATTAGTAGATAAGACTTGAGTAGAAGTAGAAAACTGTCTGTATGAGCGAACAAAGAAGTCACGGATATCGAATCAAACATAACTAAGCCAAAAACCTATTGATTCAATGCAGTATATAACTGTGATTGAGTAAAAAAATTTTAAATAAATTTGATGGATCAGTTGAATATGATACGTCAATTTTTATCATACTACGACAGTTTAAATTGAATTAGGAACAGTTAGAGTTTATAAACACTTCATATAAATTTATCATCATAATTAATGAAAAGTGCAAACACGAACTTACCAGAACAATAAATAGACTAAATAAATAAATGAACAATGAGCAATATAGGCACAGTCTATTAATCTCCATGATTGTGTTCAGTCAAAATGATAAAAATATTCTCTATATTATTTTTTACATCTACATTTTTTGCTTAAAAAGTAAAATTTTGTTATTGAAAATTTAGGAACAATACGATAGAAAGGACCGATAATCTGTTTAGAGCTCTGGTTTCCACAAAATCTTTCTGTAGAATTTTATACGTTCACATAGCATTATACAAAAAAATCATGCAAAAATCGTCTTCTCTACAATCTTAGATTAATGTTTAAGACCTCTTAAAATAAAATCACTCACTAATTTCGCTTCATCACCTTGGTGAAAATGATCTCCGCTCTAATACACCGTATAGCACTGAATGTTTCAGAATGTAAGGTGGATGAATTATTCTCACATTTCTAAAAATTTCAATTTCATTCCTTGTACTTAGCTAAACATAATAATTTTATTACACATGTATTTTGCATGTGGTGACTTTCCACATCCTCGACGGCATTCAACTATAGTACGATATAAAGTCAAATGTTTTCTTTTTTGTTTGGAAGAGTGTCAAAACTGCAGCACCTACGGGAGTCTGTCTTTTGAATGAAGCTTTGTTATTAACATATTGAAAAGCACTTTCATAATTAGAATGCCATTTCTTTTTAGTTTTTCGAATGATTGAGCTTGCCAGTTCTTTTTTTCATTTAAAAGATAAGAGTCTAAGAAAATGATTCTCATAGGCACTGCATCCTGACGTATTCTCTCGAACGAGAAGAAATTTATAGTTATCAATGATGGGATCGGTTCGGTTCGGTTTGAGACAAGAAGAACCGATTTTTATATCTATTACTGTTAAATCATAAAGATGAACAAAATCAGCTCCTAATATAATTAAAAAATGTTCTCTATGTATATTTTTCCTAGTACTTGGGCTTCTTCGTTCTAAAATAAACCTTTCAAGACATTTTCAATACATAGTCCGAATCAGTTCGTTAATCGTAACATGATCGATAACATTATATTAATCTATTAACTGAAAGTATTTCTTGAACAGCATATTCAACTAGAGTAGCGTAGCATACTAAAGAAATTAAAAAGAAAATATCTTATATTCAACATTCGATGCCATTACTCGTTTATTTACAATCAAAAGCATTAGAGGCAAATATATTTTTTGAGTAAAATGACATCTTTTTACGGTATATTGAAATAGATGCTTTGATTTTTTAGGATTATACCAAGACTAGTGTATCAGAAGATAAAATAACACTCTGAGGTTACATTTTTTCATGAACAAGCTCTACAATAGTTATTATTCCTTTAATAAAATAGAAGAAGTATGGTTTATCTATGATCAAGCGGATTACTATGTTCTGCTTTTAAGACGTTTAAAAATAGTTTCGAAATTTTATTTTGTTTAAAACAAAAATTTTTCGCTAGAAAAAAAATTTTGACAACTGACTCCTTCTCAACCGCAGCGATCTAAAACGACAAACAGAATAACAATTTCTCGTATAGATGTTGTTGAAAGCTTAATTGCGACAACATATCCTTAAATTTTTGTACGTGTTCATGTATGCTGCAGGGCAGAAGAGACATCTGGAAGTAAATGTAGTTAATTTGGAACTGTACAAAAAGGAAAAATCTCATTTTTCTCAGACTATAGTTATTTGAATGTTGTCTTAAATGAACATGAGTCTATGTAAATCGACAAGTCTTTAAAAAATTATAGTTATACAGTCCAACGATTGACGAACTGTTAACTGTTTAAGTCTTCGCAAATCAGAAAATTTGGTTTGAAAGAAAAACACAAATTTTCAAGGCAAGAAGTTTAGTACAAATTAGGTTTTATTTATTTTTAAATATCACAAAAGTAGACTATAGAAAACTGCTTCAATCTAATTCATCCGTGACATGAATTTATAAAAAGATATTTCAAACAAGTAGCCGGACATTAAGATCCTTACTGAGTTATTTTAAGTTTTGAACTTTGTTAATTAGGTCGGTTCGGTTCGAAACTTTTTCGGTTCGGTTAGGTTCCAAATTTTTAAAAACTTAATTGGTTCGGTTTCAGACTCTTTCGGTTCGGTTTCGAAAAAATGGAATCGAATGGCATCTCTGGTAGTGTCAAACTTTAAAGTTGAATTCAAGTGTTCAAGTATTCAATTTTTCAACAGTTGGTACGCCCTCCTCCAGCATTTTGCCCTCACTCTGTGTGGTGTTGGTCACCCTATTCAAGGATTTCGCCCTCACCCGCAGATGGCTCTATGAGGTTCTGCACCTCCAATGTCTCCCCTCTCCTTCTTGGAATACCTGAATACTTGAATAGTTAAATTCAAGTTTCAAGTATTACATATATGTTTTCAAAGTCAGTCTCTGTTTTGTAATAAGTCAATTTAAAATTAATTTGCATCTATAACTGGGAAAACAAAACTAATCAATAGGGCAGAACATTTTCATGAATGATTAAGTCTAGTTGTAAAAATAAGCTCGTCAAAATTTATGACGTACTCATATTCTTCAACGTTTATCCAAGTTACATAATGAGTTCGAAGAGTTGTTTCATAAATCTCATATGTTGACTCTGTGAAAAAATCGATAATGTCAAGAAAGATAATCAGAAGGAGTTCCAGAGTTGGAACCGGATGGATTTTTTGCAACCGGTCCGGTCCGGCCAGCAGAAAAATCTGTCCGGCCGGAATCTGGCCAGTTCATTTTCGAGGCCAAACTGGCAAAAATCCGGCAAAAACTTGGAACTCAAAGAAAGCCTGATTACGAAAAATAGGACATGAAGTAAAATTTTCGATATTGACATTCGGATATTCGAAGTGGACCGCCTAAATATATGTAAAAAAAACAGTTTCCTTCGATCAGACTCCAACATATCAACTTTTGAAGCTGAAGATGAATAGAAACGGGCCGATCATATCGAATTCAGCTACTAATCGTTACTTAGAGACAGAAAAATCACACTGAGTAACAACTATTACAAACGGCACATTTATCTATTTCCACTAAGAACCGTTCAAATAAATCAAGATAGGAGAATTGCTTGATTTTGTGGTAGATACGATGGCCACAAGAGAGAAGTAGTCAACGGAGTAGAGCCTATCCCTCTATATCATAAATCTCCCTGTGAAGCTTTCGTCATGATCCAGTGTCCTTGCCAATCATATCTGATTGGAGATTTTGAGTCAGTCTCTTTGTGTTTCGAGCAAAACCGGCAGTTGTTTCGAAAAACACCTATGACTTCAAGTCGAATCCAATTGCAAAATACATCTGGATATAATGAAACCTGTCGATTGTGATGGATTTTAATCACTATCTTATAGATCTGTAGTCAGAATAGTCGATTAGGACTTATCGCTTTAATGCCTTAAACTTTTCATCTTTTCCTAATTACTACAATCATTGCACCCATCGACCACTGCTCTAGCAACCGCAATCGTTTCCTAAGAGACGAGGAGCTCTCTTGTTTCTTTCTATCTATTTCTCATTTACAGTGTCATTCTATCCATTTTTCCAGTTGAAAATGAAGAAAAAAAAACTCGCTTTTCAGTAAAAAAATCATCAAAAATGTGCAACAGTTTTGCAATGATAAACTGGCAAAAATCCGGTTTCGTCCGGCCGGACCGGTTCCAACTCTGATGAGTTCTATAAATCAAGCGTGGAAGAGTTTTATTGAAACGGCAAGGTAAGAAAAAAAATTAAGATAGGCAAAAAAAGACACACTCGATATCATGAATAAGAAAATGAAATGAAGACTATAGTTCGTGATAGAAAAAAGGTGAATTGATGCTTCATTTTGCTTGATCAGATAGCTCGAAACAGAGCGATAACAGCTGCAGCACTGGCTAATAAAATGTTCATCCCATTAATCTTTGCTCCGTTACATAGTTCAGTTGAGCAGCAATAGAAACCACTGTATGATGAGTAGCTAGTGAATGAGCTACAAGAACCCGTTGAGCCACCTTTATATGTATAAGTACCACTAGTGTACGACTAACATAAGAGAGACAATGTCATTTATACATCAAATTTTCTATTAATTAGAGATAACTTACGTAGCAAATATCATAACCGCTCACCGAGCTCATGGAACTATAGAGCGACGACATGGACGATCCACTATAGCAACTGATCCCCGAGGCAATAGGAGCCAACACTAAGCAAACCGTTAGTAAAAATAAAAACAAAATTGTTTACAATTTGCCTACCAATGAGAGTGACAATAGAGAGAATAAGTTTATTCATGATTATCTTCGTGGTCGTTCGAAACAGGTAAGATGAAAAACAAAAACTTGTCGTAGAGAAAATGCAATAAATACGGCCAAGATGTTGTCTAAATTTATACTGCTGAGCGGAGAGAGAAACAACTCAATTTTTACTTCTGTCACTATGGAACCGGACGACGAAAAATGAAGATTGTTGCTTGGTTATTTTTTTTCTTTGTATGGAGAATTTGTTTTCTCAAACTCTCTCAATATGACTCTGAATTCTATTTGCTCTTAATTTCTTGACAAGAGATTCAGCAAAGAAATGATTTTATATCTATTGTAGTAGTTTCAAATAACAGTTGCTAGGAAAGAGGTTTTCATCTGTCTTACCTACTATGTAACAAGCCTAGTTGTTCAAATAAAATTTCACTGTCAATATCTCCAAAATTTTTCTATATCCTTCTTTTGGCTGTAACAATCTTTTGTATTCAAAAGGCTGAGCTTGAAATTCTCTACAAAATCATATATAGTACAACCTAATAATTGTTCTCGATATTTTACAACGAGAATGAAATGTAAACGCATGCAAACAACTATGAAAAGATATTCATATCAATAGTGGTGAATTAGAAAAAAGTTTATTGTGCTTTAAGACACTGTTCATGAAAATAACAGTATTCACACTTACAATGGAACGGTCAGTACTGTCAAGTAAATTGACTGACCTTATTTGGATCAAATGATCACTTTCACCGAAAGCCTAACAGATTTAAAATATAACATGTTGTTGTTTGGGTCATATGGAAGAGTCTCTGCGAACTCTATAATCAATTTGAACAACACTATATTTTTAGTCCTTATAATAGTGGAGAAAACCTTTCCTGGTCCACTTTTATACCTAAATTTCAGACTTTGAAATTCAAGGATCTTTGCCTAGGCATGCTATCAGTATGCCATATTTTAAACTCGTTAGTTTTTCGGAAAAAATGATCATTTGACTCGAATAAAATCAATCAATTTGCTTGACAGTACAGATCTTTTCACTGCAAACTTCCTACTTTTTCAAGACATTGGAATAAATTTTTCTTATATAGCTAAGAGTGAAATTAAAAAAGAAAATAACATTCTAAAACATAGCTTTTACTAATTACTATTAGATAAATGAATACCGTGCCTATTATTTATTACTTATCGAAAAATAAGTAAATGTTACACTGGGTGGGTCAGAAGTCGGGTAACCGAGAAACAATTGAATATTTCCATTACGAATCCTTAATTAAGGATCACTATTGATCTCAAGAAAAAAATTTATTTTTTTAAAGATAGTAAAAAGAAACAATATATTTAACAAAGGATCTCTCTAGCCATGTCTCTATGAAAAGAAAGCTTGAACATGCCTCCATCATTGATAAAAATATCAGCTCGTTTACTCGAGCTATAACAAAGATATTCAAATTTTTCTCGATTGTAGAGTTTGAAAACATCCTGAAAAATCACTTTGTCGAAAAATAAAATAGAATATCTCCGTTATAGTTCGAGCAAGCGAGCTAATATTTTTATCAAGGATGGAGGCATGTTCAAGCTTTGTATTCATAAAGACATGTCCAGAGAGATCTTTTGCTAAGTATATTGTTTTTTTTCCAATTTGTGAAAAAGTAGTTTTTTTTGTTAAGGTCATTAATGATACCTAACAAAGGCTCGTTCTAACTTTTTCCATATCGATTGAAACTGTGAACATACCTCTATTATTCATAAAAAAATTAGCTCATTTGCTTGAGTCGTAATAGAAATATTCAGTTATTTCTTTGTTATCTCACCTTTAGCCTACCCGGTAAGTTTAACCCTTTGGGGGCCGACGTTTTTTTCCAAAGAAAAATTAGAGTTTTACCTATAAACTCGGCTCTAGTTTTAAATATTAAACAGAATTTCGTCGTCCTGATGGTGGTTCATCGAAGTAATTGTTTATTTTGGAACAAAAGAGATAAACAAGTGTACGCAAGATCAATGTTTAACAAATCTAATGATACATGAACTGAGGACATGATTCAAGTACTAGAAATTTAACAAAATATGATATTTCTCGAAACAGCCAACAATACAAAAGCCTACATTACAATCTTTACACATGTACTTAGGTCTGACCAAAAGTTCTGAGCTTTTTAAAAAAATATATAAAGGAAAAGTGAAAGTTTGAGTTTTATTTCATTAAATGTTCGAAGTAGTCCCCATCATTATTTATACAAAAGTCCATCCTCTCTTACAGTTTGTCAAAAGTTTTTTTATGTTCTTCTTCTGGAATATTTTTCATCACCTTGGATACCACACGAGCTAATGATTTTTCATTTGGTTGATCAGTTAAGTTACGCTTGAGGTAGTCATTTAACCAATAATCACATGGTGCAAGGTCAGGTGAATATGGTGGATGCGGCATTATTTTGATACCTTCTTCTGTTAAATAATTAATAACATCAGAATGACGATGGGCGTCCAGCATTATCGTGAAGCAATTTTATACCTTTTGTACCTGCTGACTTTCTTTGTTTCCGTATTTCCTTGACAACAGGCTTGAGGCAATTTTCAATATGATAGTTGTGATCTATAGTCTTGCCTTCATCAACACTATGCACAAGAACAGGACCATTTGATTTAAAGAATATAGAAAATAAATTTTTTGGTTCAAATTTGCTTCGATGAGCGACAGTAGTTGGTGATTCACCTTCACCAACCCAGCTTGCGTTTGTTGACTTGTGATGAATCTGCCTATGGTAAATCCACGTCTCATCACCTGTTATAATATCACATAATCGCCAAGAACCACCTTTAAATTTTGCCAAATTTTCACGACAAAGTCGAACTCGTTGTTGTTTTTGTTCATCAGTTAGTTGATGGGGTACTCAACGCGATGTAACTTTTTTCATCTTGAGACAGTCGTAGATTATTCGTTCTATTGTACTATGAGAGAGAGAAGTCTCAGCTATAATTTCATCATAAGTTGAATGGGGATCATTGCTGATAACTTGTCGAACCAGTTCAATATTTTCAACTGTAAGTTCGGATACTGGACGACCAGATCGAGGATCATCATTGACATCTTCTTTTCCTTCATGAAAACGTTTGGCCCATCTTGCAACTGTTGGATATGATGGAGCATTGGGTCCCAAAGCTGTTCCAAGTTCTTCATGAATTGTCTTTGGATCCACTTCCAAAATGGTTCGAATTTTTATATAATATCGGTTGAGTTCATTATCCATTTAAAAAAATCTTTTTTGGTTCGAATTAAAGTTTATCTGAAAAATTACTATAACTAAGTCCAAAATAGATCTATTATATATATTACTATAGACAAGACGTTCCACTATTTATCCATGCAAAAGCCTCTTGAATGTTAATTAGTTTATAAAATTGCCAATAACGTTCTCAGAACTTTTAGTCAGACCTAAGTAGCGCGAATCAGTCCTTTTTGTAGGTTTCTGACTAGTGTGTGCACGTACAACGCGCTTTTTCTGAGGATTTCTTCTATCTGTTGTTTGAGATACACGAGATGGAAAATGTCTAGCAGTAAGTCTGACTAATTGATTAGCCAATGAAGGATGACATATCTTAGATTTTGGAACATTATAAATTTGAATGATTTAACGAATAAGTTGTAAACAATAATCCAGAAGTTTGACTTTCTTTCCAGTATTGATTTTATAAATCAAATAGAAATTGAGCACCGACAGATCAAGCATACGGAAAAATTATTTTCGGTACCATTTTACAGATTTTCTCAAACATTCGATAAAACTAATTTACATATCAGCTTTATCAATCGCATGACTATTGAAATTATAATCCAGCACTGAAATTGGATTTTGAATTCTTTAATTATTTCTTTCCGTATATTTTATCTGAGGTTTATGAATAATTCATAAATAACATCATATAACATCCTTTTTATCATTCCATTTCAAAATTAAAAGATTATCTGTATGTTTATATACCTAATGATCTTTTCCAATATTTTCTTCGGGATCAGGCAAGCTCGTCCAATTCCTTCGAATAGTTACACGTATACTCCCGTTGGCCTTTCAAATAGTTTCTCAAACAAATGAACGCTTGTAAACCGATTATCTACAAATAAATTGTAACCTTGATCTAAATAAGGTTCCAACACAGTCATTACTATTGATCCAAAACTCCCATCCCAGGAAATTGCGTGATATTTGTAGCAATAGCTGTATAAATAATGAAATCTAACATAATTCCAGTATATACATCACATATTATAAATTATAGTTTAATTCTAAATCTTCGTCTTTTAGATGGAATCATGGATTTTTACTGGGATTTCTGTCATGTTTATGAGCGAACAGGAAGGTGAAAGAAGAATTATGCCAAATTTCTACTTCTGTATGCTTCAACAATCGTGTTAGCTAGTGGTTCACAAAGTTCCTTTCCGTAAATTACACTTCTCGATTCATAAACAGTCAATTTTGATTACACTATTGGATTTTCCGATCTTTTACACAAGAAAATGTCTCTTTTTTTTAAACAAGTAACTTTTGTTGATATTTCAGTGAGAATAACATATCTGTGATAATAAACAAAAAAGTTTTTCTTGTAGATCATTAGATACATTCATTTGATACATCTTTAGCGATAATCATTGTAGAACAATTCACCAGTTTCCTAAATACTACCTTACGAAACAAAATGCGTTGAATACCAATATAAAAATTTATTTTCTATTTTGATCAGAATTGGAATTGGCTTGGACTTTAATGATCAATATCAGTTTTAATAGATTACACGGAAACTCACGATTGAGCTATCCATCACAGCTAATAAACTGATGACTGATTGTTACAAAAATCATATCGACATCACTTCTACTAATAGTATTATTCGATAGAGTTAAATACCATCAAAATTTAATTGTGTCATTCTATGAGATAACATTCAGATTCAATAACAATTCTGAATTAACTTACATACTAAAAGCAGAATGACACATACACATAAGATAGACTAATCGCTTATCAACACTAATTTCATCAATAGTTTTGATATTTTTTCAACTTTATTTTTTTCGCCACTACAAAAACAGTGTTTACAACGCTAGAAGACTGGATTTAGTATTAAAATGAAAGAAATATTTCGCTTTTCAACTTGACATGACCATATATTTCAATATATTATTAATTAACGTCTAAAAAAGATATAGTGGTTTAGAATCTACCTTCTATCTATTCTTCTATATTTCTTTAGTTACAGTTTCTGTGAAAGCAAATTATTAAACAACTGTAAAATTCGTCTATATTCAGTTATAGCGCTAGACACAGCTTCGAAAAAAAAGATGCTTTTTAAAATTCTATACAGCTACTCAAAAGTTTACCTTGACCGTTGCTTTGTAACAGTTTTTCATTAATTGCACTTCTGTGTATAACCAGATATTTAGAATTTAATGCTATTTAAACACTTACCCAGTTATTGAAATGAATTCGGCAGTTCATCAAAAGCAAAGGGAATAGTTATTTAACGATTTAAATAGCTATATATTTTATATCGATATTTTATCTCTTCTTCTCCTTCTTCGTGGTACAAACTATTTATATTATCTTTCAAGAACTCTAGCAAACATAAGGTTGTGATACTATCGTAAATATTTTCTAATTAACCAAACTAGATTTCCTCAGTTCATACTTTAAATCTATTAGTACAGTACTATTTGCTTGCAGCTCTAACGCAATGAATTTCTTCCTGATTTTTTCCATCAATATTTTTATTTTTTGACTATTGCGAAAGATATAAGATATTAATTTCAACTATACTTATATAGTTAATGAATATCCTAATTATATTATCTTAGATACGGTGCTTCGCTTACAATATCTATAGACGAATTTTTTTTTGTTTAGTTTTTTCAAGTTTTTCATCAATCTGCTGTTTTATTTTACAGTTATTTTTTCAGCAACATATTTTTTGAGACATTTGTTTGTTCAATCAAACCTATTAAACAATTTTATGAGAAAAAGTAGGATTTTTTCTCTTCTCGATTGGTCAAAGTGCGTGTACAATATTAACCAATTCTTTCAAAATTTTCAAAAAGATTCTGATTGGTCGGAGAAAAGAAAAAAAATGAAAGCATTGTGTTGGTGGAGAAAAACTAATGTATCAGAATAGAGTTTTGAAACAAGTTATTTCATTCAAAGAAAATCATCTTACAAATATGATTACTTTGAAAATGTGAAAATTTATTAGATCCTATTGAGCTCTTGACTAGTGCTTCTTGAGACAAGTTTATTTGCTGAATAAGTCCAATGAACTAAAATGGCTGGAGTTTCCTGTGTAAAGAAGTGAGAAAAAAAAGAAGCATAAAATAACGAACGGCATATAGAGAAAATTCTTGATGTAGGCGACATTCTCTAAATAGATAAATGTCAATATCTGATTATATAGATATTATCACATGATGGGACGTCATGTCTGGATTATTTTTCTCTCGCGATACACTCATAAGACCCATGAAGTAAAAACATGACAAAAATGAAAAGAACAGCATTTCTGACAGTGAAACGGACATAATTTTGTATACTTTTTCAAGTCGTCTATGTCTTTTTAAAATTTCATTCCGTGAAAATAGATAATCGTACATCAAAATCATGACATGGTAACAAAGAAACAAAGGTGTTCCAATTTTGCCAGCTAAGTTAGTTGGAAACTCAGATAACAGAATCATTTTTTGACTTTTGATCACAGTTTCTGGTTAATGCTCTTCGAAGTACTGCACGATGAACTTTTCAAAAGTTCATTTTACCTTATAGTCATGTAAATGGGCATATATACAGAGTAATAAAATTAATACATTTTACTAAAAAATGTGGGTAACAACATCTCTTCTGGTTTTACACTTACAATTTTTTTTGTAAACGGTATATGTAAAGATTGATGTGTTGATTAATTTTTGACTAATGATTTTCATAATATATTCTCGAAAAAAGTCATAAAGGTGATGTAAAAGTAATGAAATCAATGTAATAATTTTGATTTCCTCTGAATAACGAAAGACATAGAATGAAAATGATGAAGAAAAATTAATTTAATGAAATGATTCTGATTTTTTTGAAATAACAAAAGTTACAACATTTTTTAATGAAAATTTGAAAAATATCCATTTAAGTCAAGTAATTTTGATTTTTTGATTCGCCGAAGATACTATAATTTAACTAAAAGTGCTATTGTTAGCTCCCTAGTCCTAGTGATTAGGCTTCCTTCTATCGGATATATAGCATCTGAAAATTATATAGATCGTTACATTATACATTTTTTTAATGTTCATCTTTACCCAAGTTATTATTCAAAAATTTCTGTTTTTCTTTAATTTAATCTAAATTAATAATAGTTCAGATATATGCATTAATATTGCATTTAAACTAATTATATGACATTTGACAAAATTGAATAACATTTTACAGCGTGGGTTATAAATAACACGGCGATAAGAAATTTAAATAACTCCATTGCGGCTCTAACAAATGAGTTGACTTTTTTTAGCAACGATAGAGGCATGTTCAAGCTCTATATTCATAAAGACATACCTAACGAGACCTTTTGTTAAACATACTTTATTATTACGTGTGAAAAAATAAAATTTTGGATTGACATCAGTAATGATACTTAGCAAAAAGGCCTCTCTAGGCATGTCTTTATGAATATAAAGCTTGAATATGCCTCTATCATTGCTAAAAAAAAGTCAATTCATTTGCTAGAGCCGCAATGGAGATAATTAAATTTCTTATAGTCATGTTACTTATGACCCACTCTGTAGACACAGAATTTGAGGTAGAAATTTTTATCCATCAATACTTTCGACTATATTTCATATGAAAATAATAGATTATACAAAAATATTATAAATAGAAAAGATGATCTTCAATCAAATGATAATAACAAAAAAGTTTTTTTCTCCCAAGCACAAATTAGAAGAATTCTTTACTCGAAACCACTCATTAAACAATAAAAATAAAGTATATAGAATTCAAAAGAAATGTTTTTTTTTTGGTTTTTTAAGTTTACCTAATCTTTTCATTCATTATCATGATTCATACCAATCTAGACTGTATGACCTTTTTCAATTGTAGAATAGGTAATTGAGTTTGAATAATACAATCCATATTTATGAAATATTAATGATCATTTAAATTCATTTCTATTCGATTGATATGAATGTAATGCTTAATTTTCTCATGGACAAATTACCATGAATGTACATCCCACGATTAAATATGACAAATTGAATCCCATAGGAAATTAATGATTGAGTGACTTGATGTAAAAATACTCGTTTCAATTTTTTAGATCAACTGGAATTGTTTAATAATCAAGGAGAAGAAAGAATTATTTGATAATCAACAGTCGAAGAACTTTAGTTGAAAAACTGTGATATGTTACATCGTTTTTTCCCAGATTTTGCCTCTCGTACTACAATATTTGATGCTACAAATAAAGCTAGAATAAACTCAATACTATCAATAAATTCTAGTTAAATTATAAAAATGGGCTTTCTAAAACAATTTTATAGTCATAAGGAAATAATTGACATGAATAATTCTTTTATTATCATATTTCTATATCACAATAGTGTATAACTTAGAAATTGAATATCTTCGACAGATGTACTGTGAGTAGTTAATATTTTAAACTCACCAGTTTCTTGATGGATATGATCATTTGATCCAAACATGATCAATCTTTTCAATTGTGAGAAGGACAAATCGATTTTTATGTTAGAGATCATTAGAGATTATCAAAAATTATTTTAATGCCTTAGCAATGTAGATAATGACTGAGAGTAATTAAAAATTATAGAAAATTACTTCTGAACTATTTGCCTGAATAAAAAAATTATTAAAAAAAATCAATAAAAATCGTCCTAAGTCACAAATGACATCAACAATAAGATTATCAAAATGAAACTTCAA
>JAJEKB010007006.1:0-10452 GCA_022393335.1 Macrotrachela quadricornifera | reverse complement strand
GAAAATCTAGTAAAACCGTCATAACTTCTGGAGAAAGAGGACTCAGCGCAAAACCATTTAGGCTTTTTACCAGCTCGATGTCCTCTATCAACTGACACGTAAACGACCGAAATCGGGCGGGGACACTTGGGACGGTTTCCTCGTGAGCAAAAAAATTGAAACATATTTTTTACTCAGTTTGGCTTGCTTTACCCAGTTATGTATAAAATATTGAAAAATAAATTTTGCTCGAATCTTGCATGCCCCGCACCTTACTTTAAAATGTTTTCAACCATACGCTACGAAAAAAACAGCCGACTCGAGGATTTTATTGATTTCAAATGATCATACTGATTTTAAATGATTCTGATATTCAGAGACACCTGTTTTTTCTTTGATTTTTCTCCACTAATGTAAAGACAACAATTACTATTGTCCGTGTTGAACTGAGGCTTAGAAAGACCATTTTCATTTAGTAGGAATATAATGAATCATATACAGAGTGATCTATAGGTAACTTTATGTTAACCGTTAGGGAACGGAATTGTTTTTAGTCCAAAAGTGGCACTGCTATCATTTTTTTAAAATTCTATTTAGCGCAAAGTGGTTACGCAAAAAATCATAAAATAATCAATAAACCAGTTTTGTTCTTCTTTTAAATCAAATGCTATTTTTCAAGTTAACCTTTCTTCCGCTATGGTATTTATAAATACCATTTCATAGAAGTATTGGTTCTTTTAAAATATGAGACATTCAGAAAAGGATCCTACACCAGCTAAAAATCTATATATTGCATACTTCAAATCAACAGTTTGAAATTATTCTTTACCATAAAAAATTTTTTTTTTCATGTTCTCTGAGTACACAATATTATGGTACGCACTATGTTTTATGAGAGAAAGGCTTCTTTATTGGATCTGGCTGAAAATTTTCCTGTGTATATAAGGCACTATGAGATTCATGTTCTTAAGCGAATCATCTTTATAAACCTTCAGGGTTATCCAACGGCAAGAAACAGTTAAGCATCCAATGTTAGATCTAACTTCCACCTTTCTGTGTTACAGTAAGTACACCCTCATGTTTCTTTCATAAGTAAATGCATTTCATTGCCAAAATAAAAAAAGCCCTTACTTCGCCAATTATAATAGAAAAATGTATATATAAAAGCGCAATAAATAATCAAAAAATAAGTTCGAAAGACAAGGGTCAGATAAAAAGAGAGGAATCATGACATCAGTGATGAGTAGAGGACAAAATAAAGAACATTTGAAAAGAATCTATATGACAGCAACAAAGAACAAGCAGACAAGTGTTAGATGACAGATGAAGTCATCTATGATCTGTATGCCCTTGCAGGTCTGACAGTTTAATGTAAACAAAACACTTTTCTCTAGGGTGAAAAACAGATGGGACAACGTATGTCCCACAATTCTCAAAGAGTTAAAGAACTGAATTATCTTTACTATCTTCCACGCTATGGGAACTAATTTTTTTTTCAGTAATATGGGAAACTTTAGAGTCTTTTTTGGCATCTATTTAAGTGATCAGTAAAATAAATGAATGATCAGTAAAAAAATATGGAAACGATCAGTATAAATATTAGATGATCAGTAATAAAGTTACCACTAATAAATTGTAAAATGATCAGTTTATTAAATACAAGTATCAGTAAAAAAATTTAATTTTTATCAGTAAAAAATACAAACTTGATCAGTAAATATTAGGCAATTGATCAGTTGAAAAATAAGGCTGACCAGTAAAATATAGGCTTAATAAATCAAAGAGCTACAGAATAAATCAGAAGGAATTTAAAGAATAAATAAGAGAATGAAAATCGAATTATTGTATGAATAGAGCAGCTTTAGCCTTTGCTGGTCTACCTCTTTTTCGTTTCTCACCGATCGGTACTGTCTTTGCTGCTGGTGGCGGTTTACAATATTTCAAACGAATAGCCATACCAACAATGTGCTTGCATATATAATTCTTGAGAAAAGCTGGACAACTGCATTTCGCTGTTATCCAATGTGATTCGTTTTCTATTTCCATACACCAAATATCAAATGATTTTTTGAATTGATTAAACGTTGTCCATTTCATTTTGTTATATTTATTGATATCAGCTTGCGTAATAGATTCTAAATTACGAGCTGCTATATAGTATTTTTTGGAAAAATCATTTGGAATACAAATGATATCTTTTGTTGTTTTAGCCCATTGATATGACAAAGTCCATAGTTCCAAAGGTAGCATTATCAAATACCTCTTTTTTAACCCAAAATTTTGATTTCTTTTTTTTGGAGGTTCTTTTATTTCCATTGACTCCATGATCTTCTTCCACCATCTCTTCGTCTGAAGTTTCGCTTTGATATTGAGCAACTTGCACCGCTTCCATAGTTACGAATAGTACTGTTAAGAACAAGATCGATCCAACTGATCAAAAATAAACATCTACTATATTTTCTGGATGATCGCAACATATATGGTCAAGGAGATAGGAAAAAGCCAAAGTAACTAGGAAAGAACATATACTAGCGGGGAAAATACCTGATAATATAAACAGAAGAGAATGCTTGGAAAATCCAAGAAGATAAAGGAAAGAAAGAAAATAAAAGACTACATATACATATGTCATATATATCATCTGTACGACATGGAAAAAAGATATATAGATCAATCACACTATAGCCATTTCCAGTTTTATACTGGTCTTTTAATATAATCTACTGTTAATAAAGTATCTTTACTGATTTTTAAATTTATTTACAAATCGAATAAATTAACAACTGATCATTTAAATAATTTACTGATCAATCATTTATTTACTGATCAAGTATTAAATTGACTTATTTTAGATTTATTTGACTTACTGATCATTTCATTTTTTTTACTGATCACAAATTATATTCCCGTCTTTTTTCTATCAGAATAACATTTATAAATATTGCTTTGAAGTATCATCATCAGATTCAATAATGAATTTTCACGTTGTAGGGCGCTAAAGATGGACCTAATAGGTTCAGATATGCGTCATTCATTGTTCGACAAATGTGTACAATTAGTATTTCGTTCGATAATATGTGAATAGTATAAAATTGAGAAAAACTAATTTCGCAGTAGAGAACGAAACACTCAATCATACAATACTGCCCAAAAGTTCTTACTCCCTCGAATATTAGTTACTAGGTGAGCTGTATATTTGAAAATTAGTCTTGAGTTAGCTATCAATAAATGTTGATCGTAGGCACAACCCACACTCCGATTGAACGACGTATAAGAAAGTTATAATCCATATAGAATGTTTCCAGTGTGAACTTTATAACTTAGGAACGAAATTTTACTAGAAGTATTCATATGCATGAAAATATGAAAAAACCGATCTATCTCGTTATGCAATTTATAACTCAACATTGGCTCGGGCAATTCACTAGAAACTCCTAGGACATGTTTTTTGATACGTCTCCATAGTCGTCTAAAATTTTCAGTTATATGTGTGTAACTCCCCCCCCCTCCCCCCAGAATAAAAGGTCATGGCTTTATATAGTGTCTCGGCACATCACTTCTTTCTAGTTGGCCTTTTATTGACGATCAAGTTTTGGCTGATTATTAATTAAAAAAAATTTCAATATTAATAATTATTTAGGATATACCAAAAGTAGTGAGAAAGGTACTGTTTTTCCTTAACTAAAGGTATAAAATAATTTCTTTTTTTACCAATAGATAGAGTGTGTTTCGCTCTATCTTTCTATACTATTTGGTCACTATTAAACTATTATCATAATAATAAAATTTCGATAAAATCTATGTTTGTCGCATATGCACTGTTAGCATGAACATGAATGCTTGTGAGTATTTTTGGAACAATTTTTGATAGAGACAAGATAGAAAACTGCGATTTTCGCCGTTAAAAAGACGAAATAAAGATACATCGAACCATGTATTATTGTTTTTTCTAACATGATTTCTGACGGTTTTTTATTCAATTTTCTAACCATCGGGAAAACGCTTGTTTCATGAAAAAAAGAAAAAGCAAAAAATTTGATTGACTATCGTAGTAGAGGTTCGTCTAGAATAGGTATTATCGATAAATAATTAAATTTAAACAGCTGAGTCTTTCGCAATCTGTAGATCTTCGATTCGCGGTTTGAATGTGAACACGATTATTGAAAAATCGGCGTAACCAACTCATGGAATAGATTTGCTCTTTAAAAGGTGCGTTAAAACCTTACAAAAATCATGTTAGCAAAACCAGTAATACGTAGCTCGATGCGTCTTCATCTCCTCTTTTCAACGGCGAAAACTGCAATTTTCTATCTTGTTTCTATCAAAAACTGTTTCAAAAATACTCATAAGCATTCATGTTCATGCTAACAGTGCATATGGGACAAACATTGATTTTATCGAAATTTTATTATTATGATAATAGTTTAATAGTGACCAAATAGTATAGAAAGATAGAGCGAAATACGCTCTATCTATTGGTAAAGAAAGAAAAGTTTTTATACTCCTGCTTAAGGATAAAAAGTATCTCCCTCACTACTTTTGGTATGTTCTAAATAATTAATAACCTTTTTTACCAATTTTAGGCGCTTTTTGCGAAAAAAATCGCCATTTTTTGTAAAAAGAACATCGGAAAATTGGTTATTTCCTATAATTATTAATTAAAATTTAGTAAAAATTGAATATTTTTTTAATATAATAATTAATTATTGCATGGCCTTCTAATTAAGGCGTTTGAACTTTTCTCCGAATATGGCCTTTTGTAGGGGGTGGCCCTCTATTCTGGGGGAGGGGGGATTAGGCAAAGAGAAATGACGCTGTGGTTAATATATTAATCTTGTCATAGGTCTAGAAACTTGTATACTGAGACAAATAAGCTCATCTTTTGAGTACATAATGAGCACATATAGCAGCACATTTCTATCAAAAAAAATTTAGTAATTACAACTAATCATAAAAAACGAAAGAAAAAGTTCTATATTCAATATTTTTGATCATGTATCAACAGCTGATCGCTTTTAACCGCTGTCACTATACAACTTACTTGCTGGTGTTTGATAGAAAATATTGAATATAGAAGTTTTTCTTTCGTTTTTTATGATTAGTTGTGATTACTAGATTTTTTTTGATAGAAATGTGCTGCTATGCGTGCTCATTATGTACTCAAAAGATGAGCTCATTTGCTTCAGTATATAAGTTTCTAGATCTATGACAAGATTTATATATTAATCACAGCGTCATTCCTCTTTGCCTACACACATATAACTGAAAATTTTAGACGACTATGGAGACGTATCAAAAAACATGTCCTAGAAGTTTTTAGTGAATTGCTCGAGCCATTGATGAGTTATAAATTACATAACGAGATAGAACGGTTCTTTCATATTTTCATACATATGAATACTTCTAGTAAAATTTCATTCCTGAGTTATGAACAGGGTTGCCAGATCTACCGAATATCCCGGAAAAATTCCGAATTTTAACTTTTTTTCTGAATGCTTTCTGAATTATGATATTTTCTAAATTTCGGAGTTTTAGACCGAGTTTCATAAAATTTTAATGAAATTGTTATTGAACATTGCCACGCCATCTTTTTCCTCTTTTAGTCATTGGTTTATCAGTATTCTAAAACTGATAGTAGGGTAGAATGACGTTAGATTTAATCTAGAAATTTTTTCAAAATAAACTAAATCTCTTATATTCATATGAAATTCATTTGACTCAAGAATATTCACATATAAACTGACTTTAAGAATTAAAAGTAAATGCTATTTTCTTTACTATTTCTTGAATTTTAGATAGAATTATGGAGGGTGAATCAGAAAGCTCAGATATAGATGTCAGTGAAATGCAAAAAGAGCAAGAAAATTTAGCATCAGCAATTTCTGCACGAACAAAAACGCAAATTTCTCGTAAATTTAAGAAGAAAAAGGGTGTTTTTAAAAAAGATTGGTTAAACATTGAAGAGTTTTCATCATGATTACAAGAAGTAAAAACCGACTCCACACAAGCTCGATGTAAAGCTTGTTTAAAGACATTCGGTGTACATTATGATGGTAAAACAGCTATAAGAAAACATTAATACTGATTCTCATAAAATATCTATGAAATCATTCAAAACAAACTCATTGATTCAATTATATGTACCTTCAATCAGTGAAGCAGGAAAAATTTCAGCAGCTGAAGCAACATTTGTATATCATGGAGTGAGACATGGACATAGTTACATTTTACAACAATGTACTGTTCATCTAACTAAAACTTTATTTGGATCATCTTCTTCAGTTGGAAAGTCTTTACAATGTGCTCGAGGAAAATCTAGAGCTATTGCTTGTAATGATCTTGCTTTGTATTTTACACGTAAAGTAGTTGATGAAGTCCTAAAAGCTCGATTTTACTCGATATCATTCGATGCTTCAAATAAAAATAATTCGAAGACTGATCCTTTTGTTGTACAATTTTTTTCTGACTTCGGTGTTAAAAAAGGTAAAGTATTTTTTGACACTAGAAACTTAATGTTTATTTCATACTCAATAATGTTCTATTTACTTTTAGGTATTATTGATTTTATTCAATATTTACGTGAAGCAGTAGTTGACATTTTTCACAATATAATTAAAGTGTTCGGAAACTTTCAGTTACCAATGGAGAGTTTAAGAAGTATTGGAGCTGATAATGCACATGTTAAGTTTGGTCGGTATAATTCGGTCTTCAAATTGTTTAAAGATATTGTGCCACATATTCATAAAGGTAGACTAAAGTACTATTGTATATTATACTTAACATATTCAGACTTTAACCTGTATAATAATTTGTTGAATTCTAGGAAATTGTTATGCACACGTGTTGCATAATGGCGTTAAACATTCACATGATGTTTTACCATTGGATATAGAGGCTATTTTATGTAAAATTTATTCACATTTTTCCAAATCAGCTAAACGTGCTAAAGAATTAAAATCATACTATGATTCTGTTCAATCAGAATACAGTGTGAGAAATTCTATAGATGTGCATTAGAGCAAATATTAGAAAAACTTATATATACTTTGTGATTCGTTTTTCAAGTTTTATTGGAGCATATTAGTACATGATGGTTAAGTTTATTACCTTCAATTGAACGACTAGTTGAAAATTATCAACCATTGAAATTATATTTTTCTGATCAACAAATACCATCTAATAAACATGTTTTCTTTCAAGTATTATATAATCAAGTTTAGGAGAGGAGGTTCTAGACGATAATGGCAATTAACTATCTATTAAGGATTGCTGAAAGATGACGTAATCTTAAAAAAAATTATATTTT
The DNA here is from genome assembly GCA_022393335.1 of Macrotrachela quadricornifera. Lineage (NCBI taxonomy): Eukaryota > Metazoa > Rotifera > Eurotatoria > Philodinida > Philodinidae > Macrotrachela > Macrotrachela quadricornifera. The sequence continues at coordinate 3,167 of JAJEKB010007006.1, read as the reverse complement.
TTGATCTATTGTTTTTTGTTTCAAATAATTAATTGTAAAACTAACTGCACTGTGTGAAAATAAATATATGTGTGAAATATATTTTGTATTTGGGTGAATCCATGAGCACTCATCCACTTTTTTGGAAAGATTTTTTTTTCGATTTTTTTTTGGCTCAAACATCCGATCTTTGTTAGAAAACACTTTTAATGAAAAAAAATTGAGACGTATCTGCGAAAAACTCCGAGTTTTTTAGCGTTTTTTAGGTACATCTACAGCGTTTTTTCATATATAGAAAAAATGACAGAAAAAAGTCTAGAACTTCATCAAAAGCGCTTTTTTCGAAATCTTTTAGTACACATAAATATCAAACAAGTCTAGAAACATGTTTTCTGATAGTAATCAGACTAGTCTTATTGAAAGTCATATGTGGTAAGTCATTTTCTATGTATATAATAATAGTCCTATTTCGTGAATGTGAATTAGATTCAATTAGTTCGAAGAAATCTTGTCTTATTTTCTTCGTAGAGTACGAGAATTTTGATGATACTATCCTCTCGAAATGATGCTGAACTGATGACTTTGCTCACATCACCAGAAAGGCTTGTCGTGAAGCGGTCTCACAGATGTAAGAGAACGCAGTCGAAAAGGACAGTGTTATCGAAATGATAGATTTTCCATTTCTGTGTAAGAACATCTTTAGATTTAAAACGTGATGTGTTACTAAAAATGTCCTGATCTTAAACGAATAAGATTACGGGATGAATCATTGAATATTAGTAAAGATATTGATTGCTCAGTAGTACCTCTTTTTTTTCCAAAATTTTATCTTGATGCCAAGACAAAAATATTGTGAACATCCGATAAATCATGGAAAATCTACACTTGTGCCAAAAGGAATCAAGGCTGTGTCTTTACAGCTTTCGAACTTTTTGATTTCTCAATATGATGTGGCTCACAATCGAATTCGTTGGTTATGTCCAAGATGCCATACATTTGAATCGAAGAAAATGATGACTCATCAACCAATGGAAGTCAACGACGATGAAAGTACAAGTGATGAAGAATTCATGACAGAAAGTTCTCCTATCAATCAAAGTAAAAATGGTGATGATAATGATGTTGTCGATATGGATGTCAATGAATTGAAGGAAGAAGAGAAACAAAATCCTCATATGGATAGTGGTATTATAGTTGAATCAGATGACAATGATGATAAATCACCACATATGGATGAGGGCACAACTGATCCCGAATCGATGAACGAAGAGACAGATCATGTTTTCTATGAACTCGAACATAAGAAAGACAAAGCAATGGAGAAATTATCAGCTGTATTCGAATTACTGAACATAGATCCGATTCATGACAGGTTAGTTTGTAAACTCAATTCGAATTTTCTGAAATGACGACTGTATTTAGATCAGCAGTATCACACATTCGAATCAAAGTTGATGAAGTTTATCGAAAACTAAATCGATTATGCGATGTATTGGATGGGAAATCTCAACTTTCGAATGTTCCAAATCCTTATGAACTAACAATATATGAGTCGAACGAACTTTTGAGTGGTTTAAAAAAGTTATATGCTGATAGGGGTGTTGATGAAAGGATTCGCCTGATGACAATTGCTCCTAAAGATTGGGGCCGACACAAAATAACAAAATGGTGCGTATTCTATCCTCTTTTTGTTCAATATCTCCGTATTTTTTCAAATAAATTTTACGAAAAACTTTTTTCCACTTATTAGGTTTCAATCAAAACCAAATTAGGCTCGGCGATCGCTTGTTCTTCGAAAAAACAATGGAATACTCGCTTATCCACAGTGCCTGCGAGGAACTAATCGTGCTTTATCTGATTCAACAATTGATGATGTGGCCAAATTTTATCGTGAAGATGGTATCAGTTGAACCTCATCCAATTCCAAAGATACGATTAAAGTCAATGGACAATCAGTAGCAGTTCGCTTTTTAGAAATGGCTGTGTTGGACGCGTATCGAATATTCAATGAGCAACATCCTGGACTTGTTGCACGATCGACTTTCAGTACTCTTCGACCACGAGAAGTAAAAACTGCGACACCACACGATACTTGTGTCTGTATAATTCATGAGAACATTGACTTGTTGTTGAAGGTTTGTACCATTTGTATGTTGATTCAAACTTAAAATAGCTTCATTATAGGCTTGGGACGACCACTATCGAAAATGTGCTGGCACAGCTGCTTTATCAGCAACCAACAAGATCAATATGAAAGATCTGATTAATCAGATGGTGTGCACAGACTCGGATGAAAAATGCTTCAGTGGTAAATGCAATAATTGTTCATCGAAGAACATCACAGATATTCTCACTAGTAACAGTATGGTGGATTTGGATGACGAATGCTCATGGACTCTGTGGAAGAAAGTTAACAATAAGTTCGACCTTCAACAGATGTTTGGCTCAGTTGAATCTCTATTATCGGAAATTGAAGAAAGATGGCCATCATTCTTGCTTCACACACACATAAACAGAGAACAACGTGAATTCATTAAAGACTTGCGCACCAAATCGACGAACGACTCGTTTGTGGTGGCGCAGATAGATTTTTCAATGAATTATACACTGATACGTCAGCGTGAAGTTCACCAAGGATTCTTTAGTCAGCATCAAGTCAGCTTATTTACAATCCATCTTACCATTGGAGATGAACACACAAATTTAGAAATTATAAGTAATTATATGGAACATACAACAGCATTTGTGCACTGTGCACAAAAAATTCTCGTTGAATTTATCAAGGAAAACTTTCCATTGGTAAAAAAGATTAGTTATGTGAGGTAAATCTTATTTTTCATGTAGTTTATGTGCTATGTTATCTCTCTTCTTTTGTTTAGTGATGGCGCATGTGCCCATTTTAAAACAACGCTCGTATCTTGAACCTGATTCATCACAAGAGCGATTTTGGTTTGGATGCTTTTTGAACGTTTACAGCTATAGGTCATGGTAAAGGTGCTGGAGGCGGAATTGGAGCAGTACTAAAGTCCACCGCCAGACGTGCTACACTTTCCAAGAACATTCTCATGTCAAACGCAAAGGACTTTTACGAATTTTCACAAAAAAACAACTTGAAACAGCAAAAAGATCTAACATAGATACTCCTCGTGTTAATATCTTCTATCTTGACTCGGATGAAGTAGAAGAAG
>JAJEKB010007003.1:0-10065 GCA_022393335.1 Macrotrachela quadricornifera | reverse complement strand
GTTGTTTATATGATGAAACAATAGATCACTAATGGATTCTTGAATGATGATTAGATTTCAATGTTGTGATCAGTTTGAACGAATTATTCGCGATTGATTATTTGATGAAAGAACACAACACAAATGGAGAAGGCAACCGAAGATTGAATTGACATATTTTGATCAGTTTGAAGGAAATATTAAAAGTTGATTATAGAATCAAACAAAACATCACCTATGGAGAACTGAAACAAACATTCAATTAAAATATTTTGCCAAGTTTGAAGGAAATATTAGGAGTTCAACATATAATCATACAGCACATTGCAATTAAAGACGGCTAATCACGATTCAATTGCAAAATTTGGATCACTGTAAAGGAAATAGTATGGGGTAACTATATGATCAAACAACACATCGGAATCGAAGAATTTGAAAGAAGATTCGATTAAAATATTTTGATAAGTTTGAAGGGTATATTAGGAGTTGAGTATCTCGTGAAACAACACATCACAAATGAATTATTCCAATCAAGATTAAATTGAAATATTTGGATAAATTTCGAAGAAACATTAGGAGTTGACAATTTGGTGAAACAACACATCAGAAATGACGACAACAAAGCACGATTCAATTGAAATATTTTGATCACTATGAATGAAATATTAGAAGTTGATTATGTGATCAATCAAGACATCACCAAAGGAGAATTCAAAATAACATTCAATTAAAACATTTGGATAAGTTTGAAGGATAGATGTGGAGCTTAGTATTTGGTCAAAAAATACATCAGAAATGAAAAAATCAAACCAATATTATAGTCTGATATTCTGATAAATTAGAAGGATATATGAGGAGCTGAGTGTGTGATAAAAGATAACATTGCGAATGAAGAAAGCAAAAGAAGATTCAATTTAAATATTTAGATCACTGCGAAAGATATATTATGAGTTGATTATATGATCAAATGTCACATCGGAAATGAAGAATTCAGAACAACATTGAATTGAAATATTTTCATAAGTTTCACGGATATATTAGGAGGGAAGTATCTGGTCTAAGAAGACATCAGGAATGAACCATTCGAAGCAAGATTCAATTTAAAGATTTTGTTCAGTTCGAAAAAATATTAAATATTGATTATATGATCAGACAACACATCAGAAATGAAGAATTCAAAGTAAGATTGGAATAAAATATTTTGATCAGTTTGAAGGATATAGTAGTAGTTGAGTATTTGGTGAAACAAGACATCAGAAATGAACTGTTCCAAGAAACATTCAATTGAAATATTTTGATTAATTCGAAAAAAATATTAGGAGTTGACTATACTATTAAATAGTATATCGAAAAGGATAAATCCAAACAAATATTGAATTGAAATATTCTGATTACTTTGAAGGAAATATTGTTGGTGGATTATTTGATAAAACAAGACATTAAAATTGACGAACTCGAACAAAGATTTCATCCAATTCTGTGTTTAGTTTAAAGAAAATATCACGAGTTGAATATTTGATGAAATAGTACATCATAAATGAAGAATTGAACTGTATTTTCTGTTGAAATATGTCGATCATTCTGACGGAATTATTAGGCGTTGATTATATGATCAAAGAATAGATAACTAATGCATACTTTTTTGGTGGTTGAATTGGGATACTTTAATCATTTTGAAGGAAATAGTAGGACTTGATTTTATGATTAAATAATAGATCACGAATGAACAATGCAAATTAAGAGTTAATTGAAATATTTTGATCGTCCTGAAAGAAATAGTAAGAGTTGATTATATGTTCAAATAACAGATCACGACTGATCAATGAAAAGAAAGATTTTATTGAAATATTTTGATTATTTTGTAGGAAATAGTATGACTTGATTATAATATTCAGATAATAGATCACGAATGAACAATGTGTATAAAGATGTAATTAAAATATTTTGATAAGTTTTAAGGAAATATTAGAAGTTGATTACATGATCAAACAACATATCACAAATGAAGAATTCAAAAGAAGATTCAATTGAAATTTTATGTTCACTTTAAAGGATATATAAGGAGTTGAGTGTCTGGTCAAACAACACATCATAAATGATCTATTCTAACCAACATTCAATTGAAATATTTTGATCAGTTTGAATGATGTATTAGAAGTTGAGTATCTGGTTAAAGAACACATTAGAAATGAACTATTCCAAGGAACATTCAATTGAAATATTTTGATCGGTTTGATAGATATATTAGAAGTTCAGTATCTAGTGAAACAATACATGAGAAATGAACCTTTGTGATTAACATTAAATTGAAATATTTTGATCAGTTTGTATGAAGTATTCGGGGTTGATTATACGACGGAAAAATATCAAAAATGAAGACTTCACACAAAGATTGTATTGAAATATTTTGACAAGTTTCAAGTAAATACCAGGAGTTGATTATATGATGGAAACACACATCAGAAGTGAGGAATTTAAAATAAGATTCAGTTGAAATATTGTGATGAGTTTGAGAGAAATATTAGGAATTGATTGTATGAAGGAAAAACACATCAGAATTGAAGAAATCGAAGGAAGACTCAATTGAAATATTTTGATGAGTTTAAGGGAAATATTAGAAGTTGATTATATGATGGAAAAACACATCAGAAATGAAGAATTGAAACCAAGGTTCAATTGAAATATTTAGATAGGTGTGAAGGAAATATTATGAATTTATGATATGATGAAAGAAAGCATAACAAATGAAGAATGGAAACTTTAGTGGCAGTGAAATATTTTGATCACTCTGAAGCAATTTTTGGAGTTGATTATATGATCAAAGAATAGATTACTAATGAATTGTTGATTTGTGATTGGATCGAAATATTTTGAGGAGTTTGAAGGTAATAGTTAGGGTTGATGACATGGTGAAAGAAGATATCAGAAATGTATTTTTTGTTTTGTAAAATTCGCATATAATAGTGGTGTGCACGAGGTGTATGTTAGGCTAAGAAGTGAAAGCCATTTGGTACTGGAACAGCCTGTCGTTTTTTGATTATATGGTTAAGTGGCGCTATTCACTAACTAGATGATTATTGGTTGGAAGTTTTTGATGAACCGATTGGCCGATGGTTTGCAGGGTTAGTCATGTGGTGGGTGACAGTAGGTCCAAGGAAGGTATGTGAGTTCTGGGACAGGTAATGACCGTCTTGGAAATAGCGTCAGTTTTCGAAATGTGAACAGATTTCTAGATATCATGTTCATTATTGGTGAGTGTATTGTTTTCCAAAAGATTGTGTGTCGGGGATGAAGAGGTGGAAAAGACGTAGAGAGGGCACTTTAACTTTACTCTAATAGTTAGAGTGAAAAGTTTACTTTGAACTTTAACACATTCACGGCGATTCGATTTTCATAGAAAGTGACATCTCTAGATGCAGTGTATTAGAAAACGAGATACACCAAAAGATGCGGCGTGAAAAGCTCTAAAATCTACATCATAAAACATATTTCAATTGTATATTTTTCATTTGAAGAAAAGGCAAAACTGTGTGCGACTAATTTTTGAGATTGACACAATTGATCACACAGAGTTTTGCTTTAGTCGAAAACCAAACGTACACAATTGAAATAAACTTTACAATGTAGATTGTAGAGCATTTCACGCTACATCTTATGGCATATTTTGTCTTTTTTTACGAAATCATATTATATGATAAAAAAATGAAATAAGAAAAATGGAAGTTCAGATTCATATAGAAAAAAACGATCGTTTCACAACCTTAAAGCTAGTCACACAGAGTTTTACTTTGTTTGAAAACAGAAATTACACAATCAAAATAAGCTTTACTATGGGAATTGTAGACCTTTTCACGCTGAATCTTATAGTATGTTCTGCTTTTTAATAAAACGTATTTAGAGATTAAAATATGAAATGCAAGGTGGGGCCCACGGGTGGGTCCCATCGCCGTGAATGTGTTAAAAGTTAAAGTTAAAATAGCATTCTAAATTTAATAGTTAAAGTTGATGTAAGTCACCTTAACACTGTAACTTAACTTTCACTTCTTTAAAGTTAAAGTAACATTGTTACAGCTGTTTTGTTTGCTCAAGGGCTACTATTCGGTGGTACTCATAGTTCGGCAAGAGCTAATATACAGAGGTATGCAAGTCCTCAATGTCTATACTGTGCAGATACCCAGCGGTCCTTAGTGTCTATAATATAGGGGTATCCATAGGCTCTCAACATCTATATTATAGAAGTATCTATAGATCCTCGGTGTCTATGATATGGGGGTACCCATAGGTCCTCAGTTTCTGTATTATCAGAGTATCCATAGATGCTGAATGTCTATATTATTGAGGTGTCCATAGGTCCTCAAGGCTAGAGATGACAGTTTAACTTTGATAGTTACAAAAGCACACTTTAATACTGTAACTTTAACTTTTTACAGTTAAAATGACATTCTTTTAGCGCTTGTATTCGATTCGTTAGTAAAGCTGTTGCAGACAATCTTTCAAGATTAATAGGGATGTAATAGTATCAATACGGTATTGAGGCATTGTTATTAATCGGTATTAGTATCTTTATTGGTATTGCTATGTGTGTGGGACCTGTTGATCGCTGACCTCAAACTCAATATTTTGAGAAACCAATTACGGGTTGGGATTCCTGAACTCGGAAAATCTTTGCTCAAACTTTATAAAAAGCCGTTGTTTTCTGTAAACAAAATATCCTTGACGAAATAATCAAGTTCGAAAACTTCGAGAAATCAATTATAATTTTTTGATTTTTTCCACCAAGGATGTTTTTCTGAGAAAATAACAATTTTTTATTAAGTGTGATCAAAGGTTTTCCGGGTCTAGAAATCCGAGTCCATGATCGGTTTTACAAAATATTGAGTTTGCGATGAGAGAGCATCAGAGCGCCTCCTTCTCATGTACCAATTTTAGTAGCAATCAATATCAATACCTCAATACCAATACCCGTGAATACAACAAGTGAATTAACTACGCTAATGTCACTACAGAGGTAAACACAGCAGCATTATTCTATCATCCGCAATATAAACTTCACTCTGGTTTGAATATCAAATAAAGTGAAATCATCTTGACGAACGTAGATGCTATGCTCTTCATTACTGTTATATTAGTCTGTTAAATTTACTTGTTCAGTAAACAGATGTAGCATGAAAAGCCCTACAATCTACACAGTAAAGCTTATTGTGATTATGTTCAGAAAAAGGAAAATTCTATGCGACCAATTTTCTCAATGCTCAAAATTTGATCCCTCAAAACTTTATCGATTTTGAAAACAAAAAGTGCAGCTATAAAATGACTGGGCTTATGTAAATTGTAGACCTTGTCACGCTGCATCTTATGGTACATTTTGGTTGTTGATACAACGTAATAAGGGATTGAAAACTAGTAAGTTCTTATACGTTGTAATCTAGCACAACCAACACATAACCAGCTAATATAGGTTTTATGGATAACTTAATATCGTGAGATTAGTTAAAATATGATCAAATAGCATAGAAACAGAAAGTTTTTTTTTCTCTCAGACTATATCGAAAAAAAATTTCTTAAAGCCTACTATAAGGTATTAAAGTGTCATTGCCCGTACTTTTCGTATGCCCTAAGTATATGCCCTAAGGATCTAACAAGGGAACCACCCGAGGTGTAACCTCCCGTTTTTATTGATTCATATCTCATTTAGTTGAGTATATTGAGGTAGTAAAAAGCCGAAAGGGATTTTTTCTCAATCCTCTTCCTTCAAAAGTTAAGGTCCTTTTACTGCATTTTTGACCCATTCCTATGTAGTTACCGAAAAAATCAAACTAACGAATTTCGATCTGAAACTTTGCTCAAACATGGGTCTTATGACCCTAAGAACATTCTGAAAGTTTCAGCTCAAAACAATGTTCCTTTCTCGAGATATTGAAATTCTAAGCGAACTCAGTTATTGCGATTTATCACTGATAAGTCCTTTTTTCTTCAAAAATTCAATATCTCGAGAAAGGAACATTGTTTTGAGTTGAAACTTTCAGAATGTTCTTAGGGTCATAAGACCCATGTTTGAGCAAAGTTTCAGATCGAAATTCGTTAGTTTGATTTTTTCGGTAACTACATAGGAATGGGTCAAAAATGCAGTAAAAGGGCCATAGCTTTTGAAGGAAGAGGATTGGAGAAAAATCCCTTTCGGCTTTTTACTACCTCAATATACTCAGCTAAATGAGATATGGATCAATGAAAATGGGAGGTTACACCTCGAGTGGTTCCTTCGTAAGTGTGCCTCCTACTATAGCTTTGAGCAAGATTTCCAACTAGGGAACTGGGAGGGCTTTCACGTAAGAAATTTCAGATTTCCTGCCAAAATCTTTCATATCACTTTTTGGGAAACCGATTTGTTTAATGCGGCGGAAAATTCACCAATTTACTGTAACCGAATCAAAGCAGACATGCTCTCTGTCAATTTGTCTTACCTAACTAAGTGCCTCCTCTAGGTCGATCTTGAGCGATCCCAGGTACCTTTCAGATAGCTGCTAAGGATCCTAGATACCTGCCCTAAATAGATCTTCACTCAAAAAAAGAAGGTAGCACGATAAATGGTAAACGTTCCAGAAATCAATTATATATCTTAGAAAAGTTTATAAAACAAAATTAAACCTTTTTTTCGTTTATTACTTGGAACGTTTTTGAATACGAGCGTTTTTATCAGAAATAAATGCGGAAACTTTGGATTTTATCCGAAATTTAAGTGTACTGCAAAAAGTGTATAACACAGTTGAGTCATTCTAGAATATCTGGACACCAAAATTATATCATGAGAAATCTTTTTTATGAGCACGATTTCTCTTGACTTTTGCTCATCTGAAAGGATTTGAGATCGAATACAGCTCATATTTGAACTGGAAGAGGGAAGTTACCCTTACGTTACGTGAAACGGGTAACGCGTAACTCAAGAGTAACCCATTATATGGTTACGTTAACGCTTATTCATTAATGAGGGAACATCCCTAAATGTGAATCTCAGTTTTGAATGGAATATTTACCAGTTTGTAGAACTCGACGAGCTAATTCTTATGGTATGTTCTGTTTTTGCCCATAGACCTCAAATGAGAAAAATTAATCGATTTTAATAATGAATTTCTTCTCTTAGATAACTTGTCAGATTTTTGTTAGGAAATCAAGATTATTTAAAGTTCAAATAGTTATATTGACATACACAACACTGTAAAAAATAACAGTATAATACAAAAGCCTTGTCTTTTCTTCAACATTACATAAACCTTGCAAGGGTTTACAGACGTCACATATACGGAAAAACCGTTGATGTGATCGTGGGTTTTTGAAGTGGGCCATTCTCGAGACTTAAAAGGGTTTTTGTTTATCATATGTTTCGACCAACATTCGTTCAACTACGATACAGGGTAGAATAATCCACGTTTCCGAGGAAATCGATTTTGCAAATACGACCCAGGGAATAGTGCTGTACGGCATCAATAGTAGGGTTATTCCAAATACTATTGAGGGAACAGTAATCCATGGTTTCATCAAAAAGGTTTTTGCAAATACTGTCTAGGGAATAGTAATCCACGATTTCATCAAAAGAGTTTCGATTTCTTTGGTTAGTGGTAGATTGATCTACACATGATCACGAAGGATTTCATGTTGGAGACCTAAGGATAGTGTTGCGTACGTTTCGACACATGGAGTCTATGGTATGAAATTGAGTTAATCGCATTCACGTTTTCGTAATAGTTCGGGACATTGTGGGATTTCTCTCAAGGATTGAGTGTATTATGTACCAACAGTGACTTCTGGAAGGTTTTTTTTGTCACAATCGTTTGCGGTAAGGTAATTCACTTAGATGATATGGATAATAATAATGAAAGATTCTTCTATTACAAGCATATTGAAGATAATATTTCTCGAGTTTTTATTCATGCCAATTGGGAAATCTCTTCTCGTTCTCTTTGACCGTTCCTTTTAGGTACCACAATACTCGTACTTTTATTTTGTCTATGAAAAGTGTTCATCTCTTCTTTATAACAAAATTTAGGTAGATGTCTTGCAGCACTTCTCAAATGAGTGATACAGAATGATATCCTTACAGCAGATGATAGATTTAAAGGGTGATCAGAAAGTTTCAGCCTCTCTTAGTAAATCAATAGTATTTATGACAAATTTATGTATAGTTAATTGATCAAATTATGTGATATTGTAGAGGAAGAGTAGAGCTATCATCTGAAAAAATATCTCGAAATGCTCAAATGTAAGATAATGTTATGGTTGTTTTATTAATCACGAGTGAATATTTTCATCTTACATTTCTTGAGAAAAATATTTAAAAAATATTTTTAATAAAATATCTGAATGATTTAAAAGTTCAAAATATATATAATAGACTTACAAATCATTTAGATATCATATCGAAAAACACTTTGTAAATATTTTTCTCAAAAAATGTAAAATGAAAATATCCATGCTCGTGATTAATAAAATAACCATAACATTATCTTACATTTGAGCATTTCGAGATATTTTTTCAGATGATAGCTCTACTCTTCCTCTACAATATCACATAATTTGATCAATTAACTATATATAAATTTGTCATAAATACTATTGATTTACTAAGAGAGGTTGAAACTTTCTGATCATCCTTTAGAATACCGCTCCGAATACCCTTGAGAGTAGAAGACAGGTCTGGAATACTTCTCAAAGTACCGTTGAGAGTAGAATATAGGTCTAGAATACCCTTCCAAATACTCTTGAGAGTACATGATAGGTCTAGTATACTCCCTTAGATATCTTTGAGAGTAGATGGTAGAACTAGCATACCCTCTCAGAAACCTTTCAGGTACCGTGGAAGCTGTTAGATATCCTTTCTAAAACCTTTTCCGTGTAAATGCACAGCTCTTAAACGGTTCGCTGAACTTTTGGAAGCGGATTTGAATGGGTTCTTATCTCTCATATACCCTTTAACAAGGTTTTTGAAAGTGTAACGAATAATAATTCCTTTCAGGGTTTATTAGTTCTTAATATCCTTTCATAAACATTTGTAAATGACTTTTATTATGCTTAATAAATTTCGTAAAAGCCTGTCCAATACCCTTTTTGAGGGTTTTTTGTTTAAATATACGTTTAAAATGATGATTTTGTAAGATATTCAATAGGGTCTAGAAAAGGTTACAATACGGTTTAGAAGGGTTCATTATTCGTTGCACTTCCAAATACCTTTTTGGGGTTTTGCATTCTGCTGTTATTTTTTCAGTGTACCCCCGACCGTTAAAACGCAAGTGAGATGTTGTGGACCACCTCGAAACCAAATGAATTATATACTAGTTCGTAGCCCTTTCTTCGCTCTATCAAATGGTATGCAAACGAGAGCGTCTCGTATCGAAAAAAAATTCAGACGAGCCTAGTTGATATCAAATGGTATGCAATATAATCAACCCCTACTCTCGGATAGCCTTGCTGATATCGCTAATAGTTCGTTAAAAAAACAGTTCTTATATGAACCGACGCAGAATTAAATGCTCTTTGTAATAGAGATAAATTGAGCTTACAATAATTCCAAAAACTTCAACGTTCTGGTCAAATATTGGATGAGTATGAATATACTGAAGACACAACAAAGACCTTAAAAGCTTTTACAATATTTCCATCTCAAATCGACCTTCATTGTATGAAGTTTGCCTTAAAAAAACTCGCCTCGCCTTCCTAGAAAGAATTCCCAGTGAATTGCTAATGAACGCTTAGGCGCCCATTTTCCATTGTTTATAGGCCCCCGTCCTTTGGTGCTTGAAACCTGCCTATTCCCCCTTGATTTTCGTCCCTTAGAGCTATGCATGATTTTCGGTAAGAATATTATGTACGTACGTAAGATCAGTGGTTAGAAAAGGAGAATGATCCAAAACAGCAGATATTAAATTAACACTACGCGTAAAACTATCAGGGGGCCACACTTGGAGCTCACGACTTCAAAGAAGGATTAACGTAATAATTTTTAAATGTATATGGCTCTCAATGATCATGTGATTATCGAACAGCCTTACGGATTTTTTCTACCAGCACCTTGAATTGCTGCTGCTTCTGCATTGT
>JAJEKB010006998.1:0-12921 GCA_022393335.1 Macrotrachela quadricornifera | reverse complement strand
TGGCTATAACTTCCGAAGGAAAGGCTGTCGGCCGAAATCCCTCTAGGATATTTACCTACTCGAGGTCCTCTATCAAATGATGTATGAACGAACAAAATCGGAGTGGGGCACCTGGGGATGTTCCCTCGTTAGTAAACTGGAAGATTGCATCCGATTCTGAATGAAAATTTTCATCAAATATATCCTAAGAGTTGGAAACTAGAGAAAGTATATTAACGAAGATCTTCTTCGACTGAGTATAATGTGACATGCTGTTTTCTTCGAGGAAATTCAGAAACAAATTAAATTAAGTCATTAAATTAGACAGTAATATCTATCAGTTCAAATACCTCTACTCGACATGTAGCATTTGAAATAGTGAAATCAGTAAGGAAATTTCTATACTAAACTTATAGGAATATGTCCCTACATACTTGTCTAATATCTTGCAAAATAGTCAAAGCCATAAATTAACTTTTGCACTAACTCATGAAAAATATCCAACTACTTTAAGTTAATACAACTTTATTAAAACCATACTTTCTTGTTCATACGATTATTTTTATTAATTGAATTATCAACATATGACAATATTGTAAGAACTGTAAAACAGTGACAAATTTTGGAGAAGAAGAATGCAAATAAACATGTATAATTTTATCGAAGAATAAATATACTTAAAATAATAGGATACAAATAAATAATTGAGAAACTTATTGATTTCGATGATACCATTTTAAAATCGAGTTAAGTATAGATTAAGTTGATAGAGATTATATTGGAATATATTCTAGTGAATATTTCTTGTTTTCTGCATAATATACTGACGAAATCAAGGAGAATAATATTTAACAAAATACTGTATAAGGAAAAATGAAATTTTGTTAATAAAATCATCTTTCTATTTAAATCGTAAACATTGACTCTTTTTTATCGTATGTGACTAAGCAATACAGTACTGGTAAAAAGTTCCGCTACCCCTAGAAAACTATCTAAGTCTCAGCCATTTCGGCTCATATTTTTACTGTGTATAGAACTTAGTGAATGTTGATCAGCGAGATCATTCGCAGCTCGATTGTATGAAGTATAAGAAAGTTATAATGTATGCGATATGTCTTCATTGTGGATTTCATAACTCAGAAACAGAAAGATTTTAGGAGTCGCGACTGATTTCATCTTATAGCTCTGGACATTAGCTATTTGTGGTAAAATTTTCATCGATATCCAATGAGTCGTTGTAGAACTAGAAGCATTTTATTGTATTTATCGATATATAGCAAAGTCGTCTTATCCCATTGTATCCATCATAAATCAATGCAAGTTAGACAGATCGGTTTCAAACTTCCAGGAAAGGTTGTTCTATAGACTCTTAGTGTTCTCTGAAATTTTCAGTCTTATATTGTTTAGTAGAGAGAAATGACACTAAGTTAAAGTACTAGATGTTGTCATAGGTCTAGCTACTCGAATAATCAAGCACTTGATCTCATCCTTTGAGGCTCATAAATAGCATGTAAGGGGACACAGTTCTGCGAAAAAAAGTTACAAAATTATTAAGTATCATGGAAAACAAGACATAAACTTTTTAAATCAAATTTTTCTCTCATTCTGACAAAGCTGAGGGAGATAGAGAGTAAGAACAAGGATTCATATCCTTTTCATAATTATGCACCAATTTTTACTGATATTCCTACTCCAACGATTACTTTGATTTATCATCACGATGAAACCTATCGAAAAACCCATGAGAGATTTGAAATAGATAGATAGATCCATATTAATTCTCTTGCATTATGTGTTTTTTGATACTTATTGAAGAAAGAAAATAAAAGGTTATTAGAATGAGAGAAAAATTTGACTTTAAAAGTTTATGTCTTGTTTTTCATGATACTTAATAATTTTGTAACTTTTTTTGATAGAACTGTGTCCCATTACACGCTAGTTATGAGCCTCAAAAGATGAGGTCAATTGCTTGATTATTCGAGTAGCTAGACCTATGACAACATCTAGTACTTTAACATAGTGTCATTTCTCTCTACTAAATAATATCAGACTGAAAATTTCAGAGAACACTAAGAGTCTATGGAGCAACCTTTTCTGGAAGTTTGAAACCGACCTGTCCAGCTTTCATTGGTTTATGATGTATACAATGAGATAGGACGGCTTTCCCATATATTGATAAGTACAGTAAAATGGTTCTAGTTTCACAACGACTCATTGAATTTCAATGAAAATTTTACCAATTTGGCAAGTAGTCACACTGAGAAAATCTTGAAAAAGCTATTAGAAGGGAAAACAAAGCTCTTGTCATAATTAACCGTTACAGAAAATAATTCATTCTTTCGAGTCTTTTCTATTACTTGTAACGGTGTGTTATCATGTACCCCAAATTGTGGTCCCCAGACTCATCTCCAAATTTTATCGCCACTTGGACTACTTAATCGAAAAATATCAAAACTGGTGACCAGCTGGGGGAATTTTTATTTGGGGATTTGTGTAGTTGGAGATTTTTTAGACGCAAACTGTTATAGCTCAAACTAGATTTAATAATCATACGATGCTGAAAGTTCATCTCCTCGAAGTAAGAAATATTAAAGCATGTACTTGAACAGATTTCAGTTGGCACTACCTGTGTCTTCCTAACTCAGTTCCTGAATCATTTTCATGTGTTTTGTATAATCTAACGACTATCGCAGTTCAGGTGACCAGGCATGGGATTTGTATACATTTTGCATTTTCCTGGAAATCTAGTATTGTTTCATATCTCGCAATAGCATATAATTGCTAAAATGAAACCTTTAAATTTCTTCCTAAATACTTTTTTTGGAAAGTTGTAAGTACCAACTGTCGAATGTTTTTAGTTGGTTTGCTATGATATTAATTTGTAATTTATGATCAATGTCGTGACCAGAATGAATTCAAACGCACTGATATTTGACTTGAAGTATTTATGACATCATCAGGAAGTTTTTTCATGTTTATACTTGACATTTTAAGAACTTAAAATATGTCCTGGTTGCCATATGTGTCTTTGATACTGATTACTCTGAAGACAGATTTTTAAGTGATGAACTTCAGCAGATTGAGTTCTGCAGGCTTTATTGAGTTGATGTAACCGGTTGAGACATAATAATATTTTATTTAAAACTGTGTAAGAACTATCATAGCAAAAACTTCCTACCTGGTCACTAGAAAAGCGTTCGTTGTAACAACTGTGAGAAATATAGAATTACTATAGTACAAGAATTTGCTCAAGAAATTCACTTTAAGGCAAACATAATCTTACTGTTGGTGTGTGACAGAACTGACTTAGCATAAAAAACAATAACTCATTATATAGAAACCTATTCCAACATCGGGATATTAAAAATAATGCATTTCTAGTGAACCGTGTTACAGTGCAACACTATCATTGACTGATTATATTTTACTCACTCATTGATTTTGTAATATTTCTTTGATTATAGCGGCTCTTGTCCGGAGTCATATAAATGATACAATTGATAGTGGTCCCTCTCATACTTACTATCAGATATTATTAGCCAGGAAAAATAACTTTCTGGTTACCGAAATAGCTGTAGAAATCTTCTGAAACTTTGCATGCATTTTACATCTTCTAAATAATTGCGCAAGTTTTATCACACCTCAAAATGCGTAGAATAACTGTTTTCTTTAAGGACATATACAGCACTCGTTTTTAAAACGGAGATTCCTATTCCTAAATCATAAGATGATTTTCTTAGATAATCCACAATACGTTCTTATCACCAGCTATATTGTAAAATCATTCATAATTTGAGAAATTCTATTCGAGTTGATGTAGTGGCAAATGTCCGATTTGATAAGAATTTAAGTATTACAAGTCAACTTTCCGATAAATTACACAACTGTAAACAACGTTGTAATAACAACAATTCTGGTGACCAGTTACAAATTTTTATTAACTAATAACAATGTGGAGTTTCTTTGATTATATCTTTTACAGTGAACTAGCTTGAGAACCGCGTCTTCGGAAAAATGTTTCTCTGAAAAACTGGTGACGAGACCTAAAAAATTCAATCAAAGCTCATTGTTTATTTTGAACTATTTAAGAGAACTGGACATGAAATAAAATCCTTTTCAATAGAAGTGGTGACCAATTTTCTTTCTTTTTAAAGGATTCATTAAGTGTCTAGTGTTATAAAAAACAATTAACCGCAGCTCGCTAAAAATGTTGAAAATTTATAACCAGCTCTGATCAATTTCCAAAATCTGGCCATCAGTTCTTCAAAGAAAAAGGTTTTCCGAAGACTCAGCTCTCAACCTAGTTCGTCTTAAAATATATGATCAAAGAACTCGATATCGCACTAACTCTAGATGTATTTTGAGCCTAAAAATTTCTAGCCAGTCACCAGAATCATCGATATTTTTAAATGTTTACAATCGTATAAATGATGAGAAAGTTGACTTAAAGCATCTTTGCTTATATCAGGCCCTAACCTATCGACCTTGTATAGTAGACGACACAGGACAAGACTAATTTACGATCTGTTGGTCATATATATATATGACATAAATATAGCAAAAAAGACCCCCAGTTAAACAAATCCATAAATAAATATCCCCAGTAGGTCCCCAGTTTTGATATTTTTTGACTAATTACCCCAAGTGGGGATGAAATTTGGGGTAAATGATAGTCAACCCTTGTAACCTCTGTTCTTGATAACCCTGAAGCAACACATTCGTGCCAATCGAGTTCTGGATCACGAATCCTTCGACAAAGAAGTGATGTTACATTGGAATGCACCACTGTTTCATCTAGCGGATACATTTATCAAGTCCTGTCTCAACAACTTTTTCTCTCAACTAAGTAATAAACATTGGATTTTCTTCAAAAAAAACAGAACAACATCGTCCCTTTAAATTACCCATGTAAACACAAAACACAGAATATACGCGTTCAATCGCGATTTTCTTCTAAATCTCGTTCGGACACGATGAAAAATTGTTTCTCACTGCGTCCAGACGCGACTTTCAATATGCAACCGCGTTTAGACTCAAGAAATGGTCCACTGGAGATGCGTTTTTACACAAAACATATTTACATAGGTAGTTTTACCTGGTTTATTTGTTTTGACCTGCTTGAGAAAAGAACAAGTAGAAAGAATTTCTATATTGTACGAACGGTAACAAATAGAACAAAATGTTGCCATATTTATTTTCACTTATATTGTATGTCAGATAAAGTTTGTCTGTGAGTGGCGCATGTGGTGGCAAGTTCCTATTTCCAGGAAATTCAAATAAATCATCACTTAACGAGTTTCATGGAAATTCACATTGTAGTGTAGCATAGACAGAAATAGACAATAAATATGTAATTTTTAAATAAGATGGGATGGGATCGAATCGGACCGGATGGGATAAGATGGGATTTCCCATCTCATCCCTTCATATCCCAATTATTCCGTCCCATCACATGCCATCCCATCGTGTTTAAAAACTACACATCTAATGTCTAGTTCTGTCTGTCCTACATTACAATATGAATTCATTTAGTGATTTATTTGAATTTCCTGGAAATGGGAACTTGTCATGACCTCGAATGGCGAAGAAGAGATAGGTTTGGGAAAGTTTTTTAGAGAAAATTTTCCCGAGGTGGTAAATTTTTTATTTTTTGGAAAATTTTGCACCTCTGTCCACAATGAAGACATATCGCATATATTGTAACTTTCTTGTACTTCAGGCAATCGAACTGTGAATGATCTCGCTGATCAGCGTTCACTGAGTTCTATGCACAGTAAAAACATGAACCGAAATGGTTGAGATTCAGATAGTTTTCTAGGGGTAGCGGCACTTTTTCTCAGAACTGTAGTTCGTCGATAAATATGCTTAATAATAAGTTATCTTGCTTCCATTAAAGATTTGTCACATTTTAAATGTTTTTCATATGTATATAAACGAATAATAGAGATCTATCCCTGGTGAAAGGGTATGGCACGGAAACGGCCGTACACGGTCGAGAAACGGCAGCCGGATTCAATCACCTGGGATATTTACACATAATATAATTATGACATAATTAAACTTTGAAAAATGACTACTAAAAATAGAATCTATCATATATTTATTCTGCATTGAAATATATTATCGTCTTTTTTCTTCGAAACATTCAAGTGAAGAAAATTTTATAAACTTAATTTTGTTTCGATTAAATCATTATACTTTATGTTTCTGCTATATTATGTCAATCATAAAAAGACAGGTAATAAATATTGTATGTATATCGAAATAATTTCCTATACAATATGTCAATATACTTAATAATCGGATATGTATTTGCTTTCTCAAATCTAGACAAACAATAGTTATTGAAATTTTATTATTCATTATAGTTTCCATTTCTATTATATTTTTGTATCTAGTTGACTTATTCAATTTATGTTAGTTGAAACAAAAAGATTCAAGAGTCTATTCAATCGTTGATATTATCGAATATCATGAAATTTGAACTTCATCTTTTACAAAAATAAGTAAAAATTAAAAGGAAAATAATAATTTCTTCTAATCTTATATTCTGATCTGTGCATAATAAATAAGAATAATGATTCATTATAGAATATGTCTAATCTTGCAATGTCTTATAACTATATATTTGTTTCGAATACTCGTTTTCTAGTGTTGAACAGTGTGTCATTAGAAAACTTTGATCGTTACTGACAAAAGAAGATCCATTTAGAGTTATCATATATACTTCTATCAAATTTATATAAAGTAAAATTTGTTGATTGTTCCGTACAAACATTTTCCAAAAATGTATGCAAGAAGATGTAAGATAGAAATATCAATTAAAACATTGCAATATCTGATATAGTAAATTAGAAACTAATGTTTATTTATAAATTCACAATGAAGTTTTTAGAGCTTTCATCGAAATTTTTCTTCGAGGTCAAATATCATTCTGATAGATGTTCTAGTTTATTTTGATCTTTAGCCCAATCAATTATACTATTGTCTAGAATTAGAAAGAATGAAGAAAATAAAGAGTTAAGAACTTAGTTTTCTCTATATAAACTATTAGTCTTTATTAAAATACATAATCGAACATCAGTTATATGAACTATTATTACTCATACTGTTAAAATTCACTCTTCATACAAGCAATTCTGTAAGAAATAGAAAAACTATTATGCAAAAAAGAAACATAAAAATCTCATTATATAGATTTAACCTCTTAATACTTACTATTTCTTTCATAGGCACTTTCGAGATGATACAATCGCAATACTTCTCAACCTTGACCGTCAATAGTCCAATGTTTTGTCGTACAGATTCCTGTACAGTTCCAGATACCTTTTATGAAGCGATTGCAATCAATGTAAACACCACTGGACGTTATATTATAGTGTCCAATAGCACCATAGATACAGTTGGCTATATATACAATAACAGTTTCAATCCTAATTCTACAAATCGAAATTTAGTAGCAGATGATGATGAAGGTGCAGGCAACGAACAATTCCAACTCACAATCACGTTGCAAGCTACAACAAAGTATATTTTGGTAGCAACAACATATTCGGTAAATGACCTAGGACAATTCTCTATCATTGGAATTGGTCCAGGTTTCGTTAATTTTATCCGATTAAATATATCAAGTAAGAAAACGATTTATATGACCATAATTTTGTGAATTAAACGTGTCAATCATTGACAGTAGAATATAATGAATCCTACAGAATATTTGATGTTCTATCATCAAAATAATATAGTAACACAACAGTGAAAGTGTTAGTTATAGTGAGTTACAAATTATAGTGAAATTTATTGTTAGTCATTAGATATAAATATTCAGAAATAATAATTACTATTATTTCATTTGATTAATATTCAAATCTTTCTCATTATTCAAAATATTATTATAATATCATTTGTTGAATGATGAAACATAAGAAAAAATCTCTTCATCTATTCACAATGTCATTATCTAAGAAAAACTAGTTTTCTTTTGTTTAATCTAAAATGTTGAAATTTTCATTGAGTATATCAAATTGAATATTAAATATAAAAACTGACTAAAATTAGTTTTTATGGTCTAATTTGATGCGTACAAATGAATAAAAACTTTTTTTTCGTAGTTAATAGCAACTTCATTTTATTTGTGTATAGTAGAATTGAAATTTTATTGTTCAAAATGAAGTTTCTAGTTTACATATAAATAAATTGCTTATGATTTCACAAAATTCATACTAGGAAATAACTGATCTCTAATAATTTACATTAATTAGAACACTTTATCTCTGAAATATTTGATCTTCTCAACAATGTGAAGACAAAAAATATTTGATGTGGATTATATCTTTGTTTTATACAAATCAGAAGGTAATTATATTCCTTTCACAATCTAATAATATAAGTCTATAATCCATCTAAATTGATACAATTCGATTAAAACCATTCTTTCTTATTTATACGATTATTTTTATTAAGTGAATTATCAACATATGAGAATATTGTAAGAAATATAAAACAGAGGACAATGTTGGAGAGGTAGAATATAAATGAACATGTATAGTTTTATCAAAGAATAAATAATATATTTAAAACAATAGGACACCAAAAAATAATTGAGAAACTTATCGATACAGATGATACCTTATTAAAATTGAATTAAGCATAGACTAATTAGATGTGAGTCATATTGAAATAGAATTTTGTGAATGTATTTTGTTTTCTGCACAATACACTGATTAAATCAGCCAAAACAATATTTAACAAAGTACTATACAAGGAAAAATGAAATTTTATTGATAAAATCATCTTTCTTTTTAAATTGTAAACATTGATTCTTTTTTTATCTTATGTGACTAGCCAATACATCGCAATCTGGTGTAAAATCACAATATTCAACAGCTTTGACCGTTGATAGTTCAATATATTGTCGTCTAGACCCTTGTTATTTCCCAAATAGATACTTTGAAGCCATTCAAATCGACGTATTCACCACGGGACTCTATAGTATTACGACCAGTAATGTGCTAGATACATATGGCTATATATACAATAACAGTTTGAATCCTTATTCTATAAGACAAAATTTACTATCAGAAGATGATAATAGCGGTATAGGCAATGGGCAGTTCAAGATCACAATCACACTGCAAGCTACAACAAAATATATTTTGGTTGTAACAACATATCAACCATATACAGTAGGAGAATTCTCAGTCATTTCAAGTGGTCCAGATTTTGTTAATTTTACTCGATTGAATATACCAGGTAAGACAATGAGTTATATATACTATAATTCTTAAACTAAGCAAGTCATTCATCGATATAAAAATCTAATGAGTTGCCGAGACTAATGAATGTTCAATTATCAAAATAACTCAGTAACATTATAGTTATGATGTTCTTTATTGTGAGTCTCTAACGTAGTGAAGTTTATTATGAGTCATTAGATATAAATGTTCAAAAATAATAATAATTACTGTTATTTCATTTGATTAATATTCAAATCTTTCTCATTACTCACAATATTATTACAATATCACTTATTGAATGATGAACCATAAGAAAACATTCAATTCATATTTTCATAACGTTATTATTCAAGAAAAAGTTTTTTTTTTAATCTAATTTAATACGTCGAAATTTTTATTGAATATATCACATTGAATACTAGATATAAAAACTAAATCAAATCAAATTCTTTTTTTATTTGATCAGCTCAAGTAGATGAAGATTTTTTTCTCACCTATGAGCAGTTTTAAAGTTTTTTTTGTCCGTAGTTAGCTTCAATCAGGAAATTACATGCTTCGTATTATTACTTTATATCTTACTTTTTAATACATATTGTTTCCTGCACAAGAAATCTCTCATTGATTTGTTGGATACAATAACATTAGATCAATGTGAGAATACGAATGATGATATGATTCGACAAAATATTCTATTATTCAGGCTGAAATTTCAGATTTACATATAATTATTGTCGACATCAGAATCAAATGAGATGAATGTAGAACAAATATTATAAGAGCAGAAATAGATATAGTCCTGTGGTTTTTTGACAAATGACAAGAGAAGAAATTGGCATGTCTTTTTTTTTCTATAATGTATTAAGATGAAATCTATTTATAACTGATCATTTTCAAAAAGTAAACAAAAGAATACATGAACATGATATACTATCTAGATGAAATTTTAGTTCTGATTATTGCCTTAGGCGGAGAAACTTGAGATTTATAATTCAAGATACAATGGAATTGATTCTCTGATGATATTCTAATGTTGCGCAAATAGATTCATGTATTTATATTTTTAAAGAATAAAAGAGGATTTTACTTAATTTTTTTAAGTAAGTTATCAGACTTTTTAATATAATAGTTCGAGATTTTGATGAAAATATAATGAAAAAGTAAGAAAGAATATTGTATCTTTAATTAAAGGTCTCAAGTTCTTCTAATTAAACCAATGATCAAAACCAAAGTTTTCACTTCGTAGCAGCTTATTTTCATGCATTATTTTGTCTGTTTTTCGAAAATGATTAGTTCTAGGCGATCTTTGTCTTATACATTATCGAAGAAGAAAGCGGTGTAACTTCTCTTCTTTTAGTTGGTGAAAATTACACGTTATCGACTACAGAATTCTTATTTAGAAATAGATTGTCTTTTATGAATTATATTATAATGAAATCATTTTGTCTCTGGATTATTTAGATGTTCACTAGTCGACGATCTTGCCTCAGTTTTTTCCAGATTCTTGTTTTTCTTGGCTAACAGACAAGAATCTTTTACAATTCCTTCTGTACAAGATTTTTGCCTGAAAAACTAGATCTTTGGATCATTGCAATATTCTTGTAGACAGAATTTTAGCTGATAGGGCAAGAAATCGTTTATCATGCAAGATTCTTGCATTCTTTAACTCTTGCCTGATTCTTTTTGTCACAGAAGAGAAAAATTTCTTGCATACTCTGGCAAGATTCTTGTGTTGTATTATTATCACTGGTGAAAATCAACTATAAATGTATTTCTTGATTATTTTATTGTAATATTTAGCAAAAATTAGAAATATTGAAAAAAAAATAAGTATAACAATAAGAAAGTAAAAATACAAGTAAACACTTCCAATATGACTAATAAAAAATTCTGCAGTTTTGTATTGATTTTGATAAAATTGCGATCGAGGAAATCAACATATACCTTAAGAAAAAAAAAACAAAAGCGATGATCAAATTAAAATGTTAGCTTACCTTATTTATAAGACCATGTTAACGGTTTAACGATTCATTTAGAAATGAACGAAGACGTATATATAAATGATTTATATAGATATTTCAGACGAAGCATTGATCTCTCTCCCGCAAATCTGCCGAGATTTTTCTAAAGAAAAGAAAGAATCTTGTCTGAACTCTAAGGCCAACAAGAATCTTATCTGATCGACCAAGAGAAACAAGAGTGTGGGAAGAATAGGCCCAAGAACGTCGACTAATGTTGTCAACAATTGAAAGTAAAAATTCTCTACTAGGACTGTAGTTTTGTTTTATATGAAAGAGAACTTAATTATATTTCTTTTATGTTACAGTAGTATAAGTAGCGATCCATCTAAATGGGTAGAACTAGATTAAAATTATACTTTCGTGTTTAATGATTATTTTTATTATTTAAATGATGAATCTTTAAGAATATTCTAAAAAACATAAAACAGTGAAAAATATTTTTAAGTGGAGTACCAATGAATTATGGTTACTTTTATTGAAGAATAAATACATTTAAAATGATAGAATGCAAAAAGGAAATGACAAAGTTGTTGACTCAAGCGATATTGTACTTGAATCGAATGAAACATACATTTACCTGATACAAAACATATTGAATTAACATTTTGTGATTGTCCTTTGTTTTCAGTCCAATATACTTGTTAAATCAGTTAGAATACCATTCAACACCAAACCATATATTAAAAAAGCCGATTTTTTTAGCTACCTTAGAGCACTTTTTGAATTCTAAATATTTGTTCTTTTTGATTTTTTCTAACTAGTCAATATAACTTCAACTGGTGTGCGATCACAATACACATCAGCTTTGACTACCAGCAGTCCAGTGTATTGTCAAGGAAGCTCATGTGAAACACCAGAATATTATTATCAAGCTATTCAGATCAACGTATCTACATCAGCTTATCATACAATTCGGTGTAATAGTACCATAGATACAGTTGGATATATATACGATACTAGTTTCGATCCTGATTCTCCCGAAAATTACGTATTATACGATGATGACAGTGGCGGTAATAGTCAATTCATGTTTGATGTTATGCTAGAAAGTATAATAAAGTATACTTTGGTGGTAACAACATACGACGACGGTGTCACAGGATCATTCTCAATCACTATAGAAGGTCCAGGACCCGTTACTTTCAGTGTTGGATAAAAACAATACTATTTACGACTTGATATTAGTAATCTAACTTTGAATTCTTCAAATTCTCTTAAAATTTATTAAGAAATGCTTTTCTGCTTATAAATCTTAAAAAAAATTTGATTGTAATTATTTAATCTTCATAAGCATTCTTAGCTTTTTTCCTAATTTTGTGCTGCTAAAATGTTGTCTTTTTCAATTTACTCTTATTGCTTTTCTATATACTTTGACTTATCTTATTCACCTTTGATATTTACATTTTATTTGCTTTTTTTTGTTTTGAATAAATGCTTAAGAAAACGATTTTTTTTTTGTTTCATTCGATAACAAAAAGACAATATACTTATATTTATTAGTATAAATTTGGCACTACAAAAGTCATCATATTCCATCGAAAAGATATTAATATTAATTGATCCTCTAACTTTTATTATATTTTTGAAGAGTATAATAAAAATATATAATAATAGTGTTTATAGAACTTAAAATGTATGTTTTGACTACTTTACTTTGATAAATATTGATTTTACGAAATTTATATCAT
>JAJEKB010006995.1:0-11374 GCA_022393335.1 Macrotrachela quadricornifera | reverse complement strand
TTTTTTTATTAAATGCTCTTTGTTAGTAGCTTTTTCTCATTAGCTGTTCAACTCAGGCCTAGCACGATGCTAAAACAATGGAAACAGCATATTATCCATATTAGAAAAGATTTAAATTTTAATACGCACATAAATGCTTAAAACATGGAAAAGCTATACAATTTATTTTCACGTAAGGTGCGAACAACACAAAATTTAAGCAGTTTTTTTTCGATTTTTTTCATGTGGTTCGATAGATCACATCGAACTGACTAATAATATATAGTTTAAAAATTTTTGACAAGCCTTGTTATTGCAACGTTCTTTGAGACAAAAATTCGGTTTTTCAAGGGTTTTCAATGTGTAATACATGCTTTTTCTTTTGTTCAAGACGTGAAAAGACCATATTCGGATTCCTTGTGAACAACTGCATCGAGTAGACCTATTTTAAACAATTTTCTTATCAGAAAAGGTCTATCAATATTCTACATCAAGAGAGTGAAATATCATACAAAAATCGCTTTTCGCAGATTTTTTTGCAAACTTATCTAGTTTATCAAACCTCAAGACATATCTAAGTTTCATATACCATTCGAGCCGTCAGAGCTTGGACTTCAAAAGTACGATTCGAGTTTGGTCAAATGTTTATTTTTTTTCTGGATAGTTAGAATTAGGGGGTGCGGGTGAGGGTGTGGGGAGCTTGGGTGGAATTACATCCAAATCATAGGTTATATGAGAAAGATGTATGCAAATCTTTGTTTGGTTCATAACGATGATGCATCCATTTGGTGCCTGTGGCTCACAAAAACAACGTTTTGTTCATTCTCATCACTCAAGACGATGATACAGTGATAGTAAGAAAGAATGTATTTGAATGATATAATTAGATAATATGTCATATATATCTTGAATGAATATGATGTGATTTCTTTGTCAGGTGGAAAGCATGCACGACTCTTCAATGAATCGATGACAGATGAAGTGGCGGTCATCATAGCTGACAACGAATTTGACAAAGAAGATATTGTCTTGGAGCAGTAAAACGGCCAGTTACAGAGAATGCCTGAGACACACAGATCTTATGACGCCGTGCAATACCCTCTCATATTTTGAGAAGGAGAAGATAGTTATCATTTCTTCATCATACAGACTGATCCCACAACAGGATTGGCTGTCGAACGTAAGAAAGTATCGGCTATGAACTTCAATGCTTATAGAATTATGATGCGATCTGGAACTGCCAATCATATCTTATGCTGTCGACAACTTTTTCATTAGTTTGTGGTTGACATATACGCTAAGATCGAAAGTGAACGATTATCTTTTCTGCGTCATAATCAGAAAACACATAGAGTGGATGAGTACATTCATCTGAGGGATGCGATAACCAATGATGAAAATATGAGCAACCTCGATTAATTAGTAATTTTACCATCCACTTTTACTGCAAGCTCACGTCACATGCACGAGTATATACAAGATGCTATGACCTACGTTAGAAACTATGGAAGACCCGATCTCTTTGTGACATTCACCTGCAACCCTGAGTGGGAAGAAATCCAACAAGAGCTGCTGTTTGGTCAAGCTTCATCGAATCGTCATGATTTGTTAGTAAGAGTGTTCATACAGAAGCTCATAAAGTTGATCAACATTGTTACCAAGAGCTATGTATTCGGGTCAGTAAGATGTTGGATGTGTTCTATTGAATGGTAAAAGAGAGGGTTACCACATGCGCATATTTTGATATGGTTAAAGGACAAAATTAAATCGGATCAAATAGATAGTGTCATCAGTGCAGAACTACCTGATCCTCAACGAGATCCGGCCAGTTTGAAACAATCACTAAAAACATGATTCACAGTTCGTGTGGTGCTATCAACCCGCAATCTTCCTGTATGAAAAATAACAAGTGTATGAAAAGATGCCCAAGACAACTCTTACGGAATACAGAAACCGGTGACAATAGGTATCCATTATACAGAAGAAGTCCAGAAGGTGGTGGTATCAAAGCCAAAATCAAAATGAGAATTGGCAATTTCATTCAAGAAACAGACATAGACAATAAATGGGTTGTGACATATTGCCCATTGCTCAGCCGATTCTTTCAAGCCCATATTAATGTGGATTATTGGAATTCGGTGAAGTCAATCAAATACATCTACAAATATGTTAACAAGGATAGTGATCAAGTAGTGTTTGGTTTGGAAAAGGATGGAACAGCAATTGATGGAATTAAGCAATATCAGTTGGGAAGATACATAAGTAGCAATGAGGCAGTCTGGCGAACTCTGGATTTTCCAATTCATGAACGATATCCAACCGTAGTTCAATGGGCCGCACATTTAGAAAATGGTCAACGCGTTTATTTTACAGAAGATAATGTCCATGAGAGAGTTAATGAACCGCCAAGGACAATATCGACAACATTTTTCTTACTCTGTCAGAAAGATGACTTTGCCAAAACGCTGCTGTACTATGATGTTCCAAAATATTATACATGAGATGCATCCGAAAAAGTTTTTAAGCGATGTGTTCAAGGAACTGCTGTGGTTGGTTATTCAAATGTAAGAGAAATGGTCGCTCTGGGCCGTTCATTTGAAGCTCTGTGGACTGTAAACGATCGGATCTGTGCGACATTTCGTAAGGCATGTCAATTGCATGGATTACTGGAACATGACCAGCAATGGGATGCCACGATGTCTGAAGCAGCTGCAGCTCAATCACTAGCAAGATTGAGAAATCTATTTGCATTCATACTAACTACATGTGGACCGTCAAATCCAAAACAATTATGGGAGTCATACAAAGAAAGTTTAACCGAAGACATTCTTAGAGAAGTGCGCAGACAAAATCCTGGAAGGAATTTAGATTACACACCCGATATGTTCAATCAAGTGCTACTTATTCTCGAAAACAAAACTCTATAGATGGCTGGCAAAAGTCTTGAGAAATTTCACCTTCCGATTCCTCAACGAAATGCTCAGAGAAACGAGTTATGATGTGAAAGAGTTGGATGCCTATGTAGCAGTAAATGAACCATTGTTGGTGCCAGATCAAAGAGCTGCATATAACGCTATTTTGAGTCAGATCAAGAAGAAAGCTAGTGGAATAATATTCCTTGATGCACCAGGTGGAACAGGGAAGACATTTGTCGTTAATTTACTCTTGGCTAAAATTCGTAAAGAGTAAAAAATTGCGATTGCAGTCGCTTTTTTCGGGTATTGCTGCTACACTGCTCCAAGGTGGTCGCACTGCTCACTCAAAATTAAAGTTGATCATATCTGTAATATTCACAAACGAACTGGCGAAGCAAAGATTCTAGGAGTATGTGAACTTATTGTATGGGACGAGTGTACCATGGCTCACTGGTATGCATTAGAAGCCTTGAATAATACTCTGCAAGATCTTCGTGACAATGGAAAAAATATGGGTGGAGTAGTTGTACTCCTTGCTGGAGATATTAGGCAAACATTGCCCGTTATTCAAAAGGATACCATGGCTGATGAGCTTAAAACTTGCTTGAAATCTTTATATCTCCGGACACATGTTAAATCATTAACATTCAGTACTAACATGAGAGTTCATTTACAGAATGACGTGTCTGCTGGCCAGTTTGCTGAACAACTGCTTGCGATCGGAAACGACAAAATATCAGTTGATCCAACCAATGGACTCATTAATATTTCTGACAAATTTTGTAGAGTCGTAGGATCGGTTGAAGAACTCGAGAGTAGTGTGTTTTCGAACATCCTAACTCATTTTAAAGATCATAAATGATCATGCGAACGTGAATACCATCAATCTTCAAATTCAGAAACAATTTCCTGGGAAACGACATTATATTAGTTAATTGATACAGTTACGGATGTCGATGCAGCAGTGCAGTATCCGACTGAATTTCTTAATTCACTTGAACCTTCTGGAATTCCACCACACAACTTGCGTCTGAAAATTGGCTTTTCTATTATGCTTTTGAGAAATCTGGACGCACCAAGATTGTGTAATGGTACGAGATTATGTGTCAAAACTCTAATGCCTCATGTAAATGAAGCAACGATCATGACAGGTTGTGCAAAAGGTGAGGATGTATTCATATCATGGATCCCTCTCCTCCCTTCTGATGTACCATTTGAATTTAAGCAACTCCAGTTTTCAGCACGTCTTGCCTTCGCGATGTCAATCAATAAGTCCCAAGGGCAATGACTTAAAGTTGCTGATGCCAATTTAGAAACGCCATGCTTCTCTCATGGTCAACTTTACGTAACATATTCAAGAGTAGTTACTGGAAAAAATTTAAGTATTTGCCCTCCAATGGAAAAACGAAAAATGTTGTGTACCAAACAGCTTTACAATAAAGAATACTATTTAGGATAATCCAAAAGTAGTGAAGGAGGTATCTTATTTCTTCAAGCAGAGCTTTAAAAGAGTTTCTTTTTTTACCAATAGACAGAGCGTGCTTCACTCTATTTTTCTATGTTATTTGATCATTATTAAACTGTTATCATAATAATAATATTTCGATAAAATCTGTTTTTGTCGCATTTAGGCTAGTAGCATGAACATCAATGCTTGTGAGTATTTTTGGAGTAACTTTTGATAGAAACAAGATAGAGAACTGCGGTTTTTACAGTTCGAAAGAGGAGATGAAGACGCATCAAGCTGTTTATTAATGATTTTTCTAATCTGCTTTTTGTAAGGTTTTAGCTCACCTTTCAAAGAGAAGATCTATTCCATGAGTTGTTTACAGTGAAATGTCAATAATCGTGTTCACATTCAAACCGCTAATCAAAGATCTACAGACTCTGAAACACTCAGCTGTTTAAATTCAATTATCTATGGATAATACCTATTCTAGACGAGCCTCTACTACAATATTCTATCAAATTTTTTGCTTTTTCTTTTTTCCTAAAATAAGCGTTTTTCCGACGGTTAGAAACTTGAATAAAAAACCATCAGAAGTCATGTTAGAAAAGTCGATAACATATAGTTCGATGCATCTTCATTTTCTCTTTTCAGCGATGAAAACCGCAGTTCTCTATCTTGTTTCTATCAAAAGTTATTCCAAAAATACACACGAGCATTCATGCTACCAGCAGATATGCGACAGAAGCAAATCTTATTGATATTTTATTATTATGATATAACAGTTTAATAGCGATCAAATAGCTAAGAAACATTGAGCAAAACATGCTCGATCTATTGGTAAAAAAATTCATTTTTTATACCTCTGCTCAAGGAAATAAGTACTTCCCTTATTACTTTTGGATTGCCCTAAGTATGTATGAACGAATGGCTGGCAAAAATATAATTGGATACTGATTGACATCTATCAAGTTGACGACCCGGTTTATATGGATCCGACAAAATATTCCCAATGTTAGAGTACGATATTACATTTTTTTAAACACCTTATATACTATTCGGTAACTCGTGAAATTCCCTATTGAATGCTATAGAATCCTTGAGGTGTCTTTGTGATTATAAGAGTAAATTTTTTTATCAAAGTCGGAATAGATCACTATTCCAATAGAAAAGCACCGGAAAGAATCACATTTTTTATTAGACTCAGGACGAAGTTGACCAATCAGTGTCATCTTTGAACTCGACCGAGCTATCGATAAGATGATTTTGTGTACAAAACTTCATTAAAAATGGATGAGTTTGTGAGGAGTTATCGTGCAAATGGCCGAACAGACGGATATACACTGATCCAATCTATAGTGTATGAACTTTTTGAGCGCATAAAAAAGATCTCTTTAATTTATTCTATTGTTTGACACTTTTATTTCCCTTGAATAATCAAACAGATGAGAATCTGTTAAAATATAAATCAATTTGATTTATTTACTTGATACACACAATTCCAAAAACCGAGAGAAAAAAACGTCGTTTCCAGATAAATAATCTTATTCTTTCAGTATCTATGTAGAAAATAAAGAAGAAAAGATATTGGATAGATGCGGAGTAAATAAGTATAACCATTTTATTCTGTAAATTATTATTGATAAGAAGCAATCCTTGACGACCAATGCGATTGAACCCAATGCGCAATTCAGTAAGTGTCTATATGTACAGCAAATATTGAATATATGAATGATGAGATAGAATCAAATTACGGTGTTATTTTGTAGCATTTCTGTCAGATATTGCACACCATTATCTTCAATTCGGTTATACGAAAGATTGATTTGTTCAATTGTCTAGACATTTTATAAAATTTATATGTTGCTTCAACAAAAATAAATCTAACTTTGTTAATTTGTAGTGCATATGCAAGATATTGTGTTCCTTTTACTCCGATTTTATTTCTGCGAAGACCCAATACAGTTAGTGTCTGGTTATAGAACAGAAAATGGATACAAATCAAAGATGAAAACGAAATAACACTTACTGTATTTTTCTGTAAGGCGTTGGCGATATGTTTTGCTCCAGAAACTCCAATATGATTGATACCAAGATTTACTTTGACAAGTGTCTGTTCACAAAAGACAAACAAAAATAATGAAACAAATAAGATATATAACAATGACAGTGTTAGTTAGTAGAGTATCACCAACAACTTGTGCTCCATCATTTCCAATTTGGTTGTTTGTCAGATCGATTTCTACTAATGTCTACATGGTAAGTATTAATGCGAATACATCAAAGATAAAAGATACAAAGAAAATTACTCTATTAATTTTCAATACATTCGCAAGATATTCAGTTCCTTCGTCTCCAATTTGATTGTTGTTCAGTCTTAATATAGTTAATGTCTATTTGACACAAAATTATATTAAAACGAAAGAATGCGATAAAGAGATCATAAGAGATACTGTATTATTTTGTAGCCCATCAGCAAGGCTCTTCGCACCAGTTGGACTGATCTCATCATGAGAAAGGATAAGTGTCTTTAATGTCTATCAATATTAACTACGTTATATACTTAATAATGCATACGAAACTGTTACTCACCATATTATTTCGTAATGCAGAAGCAAGATGTTCTACACCGTTGTCACGGATCGAATTTCTTTCTAAACATAAAGTAGTTAGTGTCTATGTATAGAAGATCATATATATTAAGAAAAGTAACCAGACACGTTAATTACGGTTTTATTTCTTAAAACATTAGCTAAATAAT
Source organism: Macrotrachela quadricornifera (assembly GCA_022393335.1). Lineage (NCBI taxonomy): Eukaryota > Metazoa > Rotifera > Eurotatoria > Philodinida > Philodinidae > Macrotrachela > Macrotrachela quadricornifera. The sequence goes on along the minus strand of JAJEKB010006995.1, from coordinate 4,272 downwards.
GTGCTCCAGTTGTTGTTATTTGATCGTTGACTAAAGTCAGTGTGGTAAGTGTCTGTATGCAATTGAGAAAATCTATTAAAAGGTAAAATAAAACAATTGTTTAACATTACTAAATGATTTAGTAAAACATGACTAAGATATTTGACTCCTGTCACATGGATTGGCTCATTTTTAATTTCTAACGTAGTGAGTGTCTATATATAGATTGAAAGATCCCATGAGAGAATGACTTTCGTAGAGTAGAAATTTACTTGATTAGTTCGTATACTGAAGATTGTCATGATATACTTGCATTCTTTGGTTAGATTGTTGCCTAAATTTAATGTTTGTAGAGTCTACATGTAAAACAGATTGTGAATATGAGTGATATTTAATGATTTGACTGCTAACCGTATTGTTTATCAAACCTTCAGCAAGATGTTTTACTCCGTCCGGACCAATTTCAATGGCATCTATCTCCAATATTTTAAGTGTCTGTTTTGTGAAGAAGATGATATGTCAAAGCTCGAATAAAAAGAGTGAGAGAGACTCACTTTATTCATACATAAAGCATCACCAATATACTGTGCTCCACTGGAACTGATTGGATTGTTTCGAAGAGATAATTTAGTAAGAGTCTATGTAGACGATCAAGTATAAATAAAGGTGATGAAAATATTATGATCAGTACCGTATTACTACGCAATACATCACTGATATGTTGTACACCAGCCGGTCCGATCATGTTTTTATCGAGATTTATTTCGGTTAATCTCTGCATACACAAATGAAAATATTTCATAGAGAGATGATTAATAAAGAAAATTGTTACGTCATCGTTGCGTATCCTTGCAGCTGCTTTAAGAGCTTTACAATAACCGACTACATCTCCCGCCAATTCTGGTTGAGAGAATACCTGTATGCACAAATGATGGATGCTTTTTTAAGAAAGAAAAGAGTCATCATAGAGAATACCATGCTGTTACGCAAGACAGAAACCATATTCATTTTTTCAGAGGTATAGTAACCAAGAAATAGTGTGGTGAGTGTTTCGATCTAAAGAAAAATCGAATGAAAAACAAGATGAAGCGAAAACGACTCACTTGTTGATTTTTCAATGCTTGAGCAAGATAATGAGCTCCAGCAGCTTTTATTTCATTCTTATAAAGGTTCAAAATTGTAAGCGTCTGAAAACAAACTGAAAAAATTATACGAAAATGGTACGAAGCTGATTATTATTGCCTTATTGTCTCGTAAGGCATCAGCGAGATATTTTCCTCCTCCAGCTCCAATATTGTTATCGACTAGTTCGAGTTTTATAAGTGTCTAAATATTGAATACATAATTTAAATATTCAAAATAACGAGAGAATATTAGTAACTGTGTTCTTTCGTAGAGCGGTAGCAATAATCTTCGCTCCATCATTGCCAATATTAGTATGGTTCAACGAGATTTCTGTTAGCGGCTAACAACAAAGAAGACAATCTATAAAAATTGTCAATCATATCAAATTGAAAATCACATTATTCTTTTTAATCAGGATAGATACTCCAACAGCTTCACAATAACCAGTTCGATTTCTTTTTAAAGATAGTCTGATGAGCGTCTGTACATTGAAGAATACATGGATAAACATTAGTAAAGAAAGAATATCAGATACTGTGTTTTCTTGCAAATTATCAAGTAGATATTGTGCTCCACCAGTGCCAATCTTATTCAAGTCAAGATTAAGCATTGTAATAGTCTGTGTGCAGATAACATAATGAGTAGGTAATAAAGCAGATACGAATAAGAATTACCATGTTATTTCGTAATACTGAAGCGAGACATTGTGCACCATCATCTCCAATAAAGTTGTTTGCAAGATTGATTTTTTCGAGGACCTATATGTTGACAAAAAATTATTTTCTACAAAACAAAGACGAAATAGTAAATGAAATCACATTGTTCTTTTGTAATGTTTGTGTTAGAAATTTTGCTCCTTCATTTGTAATATCATTATGACTGAGATCAACTTCTTTAAGTGTCTGAGAAAGAAACATTAAATGTATGTATTAGTTTCAAAGAATAAAAGAAATCACCATATTGTTTTGTAAGGCATCGCAAAGAGAATACATTCCTTTGTCTCCTATTTTGTTTGATGCCATATAAAGTGTAGTTAATGTCTATGTAAAATAACAAAAATCAATAAAAGATAAAGACAGATAAAGAAAATATGATAATGACTTTGTTTGTTTCTAATAAATTACCCATATGATTAGCCCTTTCGTAGGCTTAGGGCAGTTCAATATTAGTTCTGATCTTAGGACCTATGTGACAGTTTTTCAGCGTGAGTAGGTTGAAACTCCCAGTTTTTGTGCATTTTTCTGCATGTTATATATAATTTTGTGTCTAAATTATGTACTTCCTTCCCTATGTGCTCATTTAATTATTGAGACAAACTATTTTCCTATTGACTATATGTCTACATCTCATGCAGCTGATTATCTTTTCTTTACAAAATACAAGATGTTTGAAGAGCACATTTATAATTAGCTTGATGCAGTTTGAGTCGATCATGCTCATAATATAAGGCGTCATAGAAAAATTTACCATATAATATATACATAGATTTGTTCTTTTCAAAGAACTGTAGTATATAGTTAAGTTTCTTTGACCAGTTCCTCTGTGTTTGGAACGATGATCTGTCTTAGGTCTGTCCCTTCGTCTTCGATATAATTTTCCCTTAGATCTAATATGATAAGTGCCTGTATCACAGTTGCTAGATGTGAAATCCAAAAATACGGAAAATAATTTGGAGATCAATTTTGATCGGTTAAAGTGTAGATTCTGAATGAAAGTATCAATAACGTTATTCATCATCTTGAAAAGATAGATTTGAATAAAACAATGGAATATACACATAACAGTACAATTAACCCAATAAATAACAAGTTATCACTTACACATGTCGCTTTGATTTCCCAATTGTTTTTTTAATATAATATTATTCATTAAAATGAATAATTGTTATTAATTCTGATCTTTTTAAATGAAAATTTTCAATTTCTGCACATGACAAAGATGAATTTAAATGAATTTTTCGTTCAATGTGAATCAGTTATGTTAGTATCTGATTTTGTGTATGATCGTATTAATTTTCACTGTCGAAAAAAAACTACTCTAGACATATGTCTACTCCAAACGATTCAATAAAAATGTGATCAGCTTTTATTTCTTTTATAAAACTACACTCTTTTTTTCGATCATCACTACCAGTACCCTCTTGTTCTACACTAGTTTGTGTATTTTATGAGTTTTTTTTTGAGAAAAGTCCGACATTTGGAAAATCCGGAAGATCTGGCAATTCTAGTTTGTATATAGCAGAAATGCGTAACCTAAGACAGATTATGAGAAAATGAGACATACAGTGTTATGTTGCAACGCTTTTATAAGATATTGTACACCAGCAACTCCAAGTTCATTATTTTGCAGGTTGAGCGTGTTCAGAGCCTATGAACAAATCAAAAAAATCACACCAAAATGATAAAAAGATGATTATAAATCACCCTGTTGTCTCGTAAGGCATCAGCGAGATACTTTCCTCCTTCAGCTCCAATATTATTGTTCTCTAGTTCGAGTTTTGTAAGTGTCTAAATATTCGATAAATAATTTAGAAATTCAAAATAACGAGAGAATATCAATAACTTTGTTCTTTCGTAGAGCATCAGCAATAAGCTTAGTTCCAGAATTATGAATACGTTTATCTTTCAACGAGATTTTTGTCAACAACTAACAATAAAATAGACAGTCTATAAAAGTTAAAAATGACATGAAATTGAAAAATCACATTATCATTTTTCATTTGGATAGAGGCGTCAATAGCATCATAATAACCAGTTCCATTTCCTTTTAATGACAGTCTGTTGAGCATCTGTACATAGAAGAAAACGTAGATAAAAACTAGCAAAGAAAGACTAACAGATACCGTCTTGTGTTCTAAATCATCAAATAAATATTGTGGCTCAGGAACGGTTATTTTTTCATTATTTTCGAGATTGATAATCGTAATAGTCTGTGTACAAAGAACATAATGAGTAGGTAATAAAGCAGATACAAATAAAGATTACCGTGTTATTTTCTAATGTCAAAGCGAGATATCGTGCACCATCGTCATCAATAGAGTTGTTGGTAAGATTGATTTTTTCAAGTCCCTACATGTTGAGAAAAGGTTATTTTCTACAAAACAAAGATGAAAAAATAAATAAAATCACATTGTTCTTTTGTAATGTTTGTGCTAGAAATTTTGCTCCT
>JAJEKB010006991.1:0-10357 GCA_022393335.1 Macrotrachela quadricornifera | reverse complement strand
AAAAACCAACAATTCATCACATATTCATTGTTTATTTGTAAAGTGCCCAGCAGATCCAAATTAGAGCAAATTTTTTTTTGTCGACTTTTTAATATGGTTGGATAAAACTCATCGAATTATCGATAAAAATGTTGTTTTTAACACTTCTAGAACAATTTTTCTATAAAAAGTTTCGGAGATACTACTATTTCAAAAATATCGTGGAATTGATAGATAACTATTTCAATCCAAGTTTTTGGTAAAGCTTGATATAAAAAAAAAGCTCTCAATGAATTTAAAAGGTAATATGATTGAATAGTCGAGTTTACCATGGATAGATCAGAACTGCCGACCTGGCTCCAGGCCAGACCAGGCCAAAATTTTTGGTCTCGTTGAGAAACGATAACAATTTTCTTTAGTATATTATAAATAAAATTTCAATAGTTTGAATCTTTTTTTATAAATAATATTCATTCTGATTTTCTCTTCGCTTTGATTTTCATAGTTGCATTTTTTTCAAGCGCTTGACAAGACTTGACTTGATTCTATATGTGTCCATAGTGCATAATCGGCTTGCGTAAGAAGGTCAAAAAAATGACGAAAATTTTCGCGATATGTAACAATGTTTTTTCTTCAAATTAATGCTAAACTTTTTTTATCAAGATCTACAAGTATTGCATACAGTTGAAAAAAAGAACTCGACTCAGATTAGTATTTTGTGTAAGAACTTGCTTTCGTTTATCATCGTGAAAGTGTTAGATCATTAAAACTGATACTATACATCAATCCTAACCCATAAAAATTCAGTCGAGTTGAAAAATTACAAATATCAGCTGACCTGGGCTAGACCCGTATATACGTATAATAGCCTTCAGAGAGGTACCTTTCAAAGAATCCATGAAAAGTGCTCCCCAGACATTTGCTCTCCGGACATTTTCTCCCCAAGGACAGTTGCTCCCCGAACACTTGCTCCCCAATGAAATTTGCTCCGCGAACAGTTACTCTCGAAACACTTACTCTTGTGATATTATCTTTCCTACAACTTTTAGTTAAAATACCAGTAATCAAAAACCAACTAGGAAAATGCTAAAATTATATAAAAACTTCCTCATCCTTATCATCCCTCACTATCCCCTTCATCATCACCCTCACCCTCACTATCACCATCATCCTCATGCTCATCCTTCGTCACTCTCACTTTCATTCTCATCTGAATTCTCCGTCACTATTAACCCAAAAATATCACAAGAGCAAGTGTTTCAAGAGTAACGGTCCTTGGGGAGCAAATATCTGGGGAGCAAGTGTCGCGGGAGCAAGTGTCGCGGGAGCATCTGTCTGGGGAGCACCTTTCGCGATACCTTTTCCAAAGACATCAACTCACCACAGGCACATTTTACCAATTTTTTTCCATAGTTATAAGCTTGTATTAGTATTGGAATAGACTATCATTTTGATAATAACACGATTCTTGAACAATTTGAATGACTTTTTCATATGTTAGGATTTAGGAAGAAATTTGAAAATCATGCTATTGACATTATTGTTCACAATGCACCGACTCATACTGCAAAATATTATAGTTTAAATGATTTTGGAAAATCAATTAGTATTATATGTCCAATAGAAACAATTACTTATTATATGATGATAATGGATCCATCAAAACTATCGATTGTTATTTTGAAAAAGGCTCATAGAAGGGCAAAAGTAAAGGGCTTCTTGAAATTGCTAATGATATATATATCCATTCCAAGAACATGCAAGTTAGGACAGTTATAGCATCTTCTTTCTCAACACAAAGTATTTCAAAATGTAATTATTCACGTTTTCCTTTTTATACACTATTAAAATTATATTTCATTTTCATAGGTTTCAAAATTCGAGGAGTTAGCTAATAAATATAAAGTTATATTTGCACCTAAATATCACTGAATTACATGCGACAGAAGGATTATGGTGTAAACAAAAACAAGTCATACGATTATGCACAGATCAAAAATTTAACACCATGATTCATCTAATAGCTTAATCACAAAAACATTTTGTCGAAAAAACAAATATATAAAAAGCTTTCGACGATTTTGGAGATGTTTATATGCTTATCAAACAGGACAAACTTATTCTCAAATATTGCAGTTATTTAATAGGCGAACAAAACAAATTCAGTATGAATAACTGGTCTCACGTAGGTGCGATTATCATTCTGGTTCTCTTATATGTCCTGGTAATAATGGGGTATTATTATGTTAAAGCAAAAATATTGGCCAGTGATAATGAGTATTCTAAAGAAACCAGTACATAAGTAACAGTCAAAGCCTTATATTATTCAATTGGGAGGCAACAATAATCCTAATAACAATGGTGGTAGAGAAGAAACCGAGGATTAACTAGAGCGTAATATATCATGATGATGCGCTTTCTTTTCACATTGGTGGATAATTATCAACAGATGTTGAAACAATACTCAAATGATTCAGATTTCCAAAAAAGGTAAAAATAATTCCATAAACATCCTTGGTATACTCTTCTTGTGATATTGCAATATTTTTGTCATTACTGATAGGAATACGATGTGTAATTTGTTGTTTATGAATGCGTCCAGATCGAGAATCGTCTAAACAAAATATATATCGTTTAATGTAAACATCTACATATTTTGAAAGATCAGTGTAGATGAATATCTTACCAATCAAAATCCTTTGTTGAAAATAAAAATTTTCAGTTGTCTAGGATTAGTACAGATATTAGCGTCAATGTTAGCGATGACAAGTGTCCTCGCTACTGTTTCTCTTTCTCATTTGCTATGCATCACTTTTAGAGACATTCTTTCTCCTTTCCATTCACATAGTGTTTTGTGCTTCTTTGTTCGTGCTCTGCTTTCGAGAAAGAATGTTATCTTTGATACCATTCTTTCTCTGTTTCTCTTTCTGATATGTGTGTTCAGTCCGCTTTCATATTCATTCGTTTCTTTATACGTTTTGATATACATTCATCCATGAGTGTACTCTCTCGTTCCCACTTGCAGACAAAGCGGGTACATCCTAATTAGGACCCAATAACGTCTCCCCTCGATGAGTCCCTCCTTAATTGGTTCCGAATTCGTCCCCAAAGTAAAATATTGTTTAATATATATACACATATACATTACTTTTATAGTTTTATTCAGTAAGAAAGACACTTTTTTACCGTAACATCAATAAATAAATATCAGCATTTTTTCTTTTGCAACCATAAGAGAAAATTTTAGTTAATACGAAAAGACAAATCATTTTTTAATGTAAACCGTCTTGACCGCTAAACTGCACTTAACTGCCAAAACCATCTGACTAATTTCTCCATTGGGAAAGAACTAAAGGTAGTGGGAAGAATACATATATGAATACACTGAGAAAAAAACCAAACATAATAAGAAGAAGATGGGAAAGATCGAGAAACGAGGGAAAAAACCAAATGAGCAATATGCGTGGAAAATGTCCAAGTGACAGAAAGGAAACAAAAAAAAGAATATATATGTATATCATCTGTATTATAGATGAAAGAAAGAAATGTCAACTATAAGTGAATCAAACTATAACATACCTGTTGTTATTCATTTATAAGAAATATGCTTCTCATAAGCTACGGGATGTATCTGTTAAAATGAATCCGACTATGGATATCAATAGTTATTAATACAAACAGAAATAAGCATGTATATTCGACCGTTACATGAGGTGGGGACAAATTAGGAATAAATTAAACGTTCACATTCGTACAAAAGGGACCAATTACGGCTAAATCGACAGAGCTTAGTTAGAGAGAGAACTCACAGTCAAAAATACATTTCATAGAAAAAAATTCAACAATGAGTGTTTTAAGATTTTTATAAATTCTAGGCAATATATCGACAGAAAATTGATTAAGTATTGCTGAAAAAATTGAACACATCTCTTCAGACGATCCTGATATGGAAATAAAATTAAGAATATTAGCGAAGATTAAATAAATGAACATTATGTTGATTGATTTTTAATCTAAGAGAATTAATTTGAATTATTTCATTTATAATAGAAAAAAAAAGGTAAATAAATTTAATGTAGATTGTTTAATATATTTTTATGATATAACATTGATTGCAATTAGACAAGTCTCAATTTCTTTAAAGTTCACATGTTCGAAAGATATTATTTTTATAAAATCATATTATTTCAATTAATGTTAACTAGTATATCTTATTATTTTATAAAACAACAGATGGTAGAATAAATAAAATTGATAAATATTGCAATGTTGTTGTGAAACATCATATAATATATATAACACCTTATGGTTTAGATAGTTGCCCTTTTTTTTGCTGTTATAATGATGAAACAATCTTCCGATAGGTGATATAAAAAATTAGTCATTCGATTAAAATGACTAAGAACAACTAGTATACATATATGACTAATACATGACATCATGTTTGCGATAGGAGAAGCAAAAAAAAACGTGTTGTTGGGTTAATATTATCAAAAAATAGTAAAAACAGAACAAAGAAAAAAGTTTGCATCCGTTGCATCTGGCCATTTAACAAACATTTTTGTTATAAAATTCATATTCTTTATTATTTTCTCATTGTCTTAGATAAGTAGCAAAGTATCATGACTGAAAGCGCTCCTTTACTAAGTGGTCCAGCACCTATATATCCTCCATTACAACCGCCTAGTGATACGAAATCACCAACATCAACACCATCATCATCATCATCTTCGCCACCACCACCACCCTATGATAATGTACTTCCTCCTCCTAATCAACATCCACAACTTGAATTTAATAGTGGATGGGGTGGATGGAAAGATCGTGGTTTTGCCATTGCATTTTGGATTCATTTTCTTATTGTAGCTGTACTTGGTTTTGCATTAGGTATACCTGCTATTCGTGCAGATGCAGAGAAAGCTTATGATGATCCAACACGATCAGTACTCGACTACAATGCTGATTTATTTATTCGTATTTTTGTTGGTGCTGCAGCATTAAGTGGATTTGTTGCATTTCTTTCATTTTTTGTTTTACAACGATGTGCTGGCCGAATTATTAAATGTTCACTTTATATGGGTGTAATAATACAAATCTTGCTATGTATAGCTTTATTTATAGTTGCTTGGCCAATGGGTATTATAACACTTATATTTGTTTTAATTTCAATTTGGTATATCTATTATGTTCGAAATCGTATTGCATTTGCTGAAGCTCATATACAAGTTGGTTGTTCTGCATTACGTAGTCATCCAGCAATCTTAGGTGTTGCTATTGGTATGTTAATAGTACAATTATTATGGGTTTTTCTTTGGGGTTTAATGGCATTAGGTTTTGAACATGTTATGAATGGATCGAATAATTCATCATCAAATGGTGTTGTTGGTGGTTTATTTGCAATCGTATTATTAACCTCTTTATTTTGGGGAGCATTAACATTTCGAAATATAACACACTTTGTTACGGCATGTGTTGTTGGTCAATGGTGGTTTACAGCAGATGCCCATAGACAATATGCAGTTGAAACAAGTGTTCAACGTGCATTTACAACAAATTTTGGAACAATTTCATTTGGTTCATTAATACTTGCATTTATTAAATCTTTACGTGTTGTTGCACAAGTAAATGAAAGTAATGCACGTCGAAATGGAAATATATTTTTATTACTTATAAGTTGTATGGCTGTATGTATTCTTCGAATATTTGAAGGTTTTGTAAGATATCTTAGTGAATGGGCATTTGTATATGCAGCATTAACTGGTCAATCATTTCGTAGTGCAAGTCGAAGTTTTCTTGAATTATTTCAACAACGTGGTTGGACATTGATTATTAATGATGATCTTGCTGGACATGCTTTAACTATCGTTACTATTGCTGTTGGTTTCATTTCAGCAACAATTGGTGGTGTAACTGTATATGTTGCAATGCCACATGCATCTTCACGAGCTGGTATTGCTGGTATGGCCGCGTTTTTCTGTTTTACAATTGGTATTACAATGGGTACAGTAATGGCTTCAATTCTAAGTTCAGCTGTACGAACAGCATTTGTCTGTTTTGCTATTAATCCAGCAGCACTTGGTGCAACTCATCCTGATCATTTACAAAATTTACTTCTTGCTTGGTATAAATTTCATCCACAAGAATTTGCTCATAGTGGTTTTGCAATGCATTTACCAAAACCTGCAGCTTCTGCTAGTAATATTTATGCTGCTGTATAGATCAAAAAGACACTAATAGTTTGCTTATTATTTTCAACAAAAAACAAATTCTTTTTTTTTTTTAATTTTTTTTTATTGTAATCGAAAATTTTACAATAAATATAAGAATTGTTCTATGAAATTTCTTTTTGTATTATTGAATTTTGTTTATCTAATTATTATTAAAATATACATGTCATCTCTTGCTTGTCTTATTATTCGAAAAAAAAACGTTACAAACATAGACAAAGAAAAAAAACGATACACACATTTATAAAAAAAAAAAAGAAAAAGAAGAAAAAGAGAATATAATCAACACCGTGACATACAGAAGACAACAAAAACCAAGTTATGGATTATAATAATACCGATGATAGATTTGGAAAATAGACAAACATTCAATAAGAAAAAGACACAGACATACATACATACAAACAAATAAAATCAATAATAAAAGAAGGCTATGTTCAAGAGTCAAAAAAAGAAAGAAACTGCTCATTCATATATTTTTTTTTCTGAATCGAGCAAATATGATGATGATACTGTTCCGTGAAGAAGATATACACACATACATATGTATATCTATATATATAATTGGATAGATATAATTCGACTTCACATACATGTCAAGACAAAACAAAATCAATATAAGCACTGATCAATAAGGTGACTATAGGAGAAAAAAGAAACAAACAAATATTTTGTACGAAAAAGAAAAAAAAATTGATACACACATGATCATCATCATAATTGAAATCAGACTGTCTGCTACGAATAACAAAAGTTAAAGAGAAGAAAACAAAAGCAACACAGTCGATTTCTTTTTAAAAAAAAACGAATTAAGTTTGACAATAAAATCCCTGAGGAATAAGAAAAAAACAAGAAAACAAAAGTTTTGAGGCAGTAAGAAAAAAGGAAAATGCGCATAAACATTGAATAAATTCGAGGAAATAAAAACAAAGATAAAGAACAATAACAAGAAGAAAAAAATTGAACAATCTTGGCAAGTCAATTCGGTCATTCGAAATGATGCTATATTTTATAGTTCAACTGAAATCGTATTTTTTTTTGGGTCAAATTAAGAAAAACAAAAAAGAAAAACAAACGAAAAGTGACAATAGAACATTATACCTGAAAATTTCGTGTACATGTAGGTATGTATGTAATTGGTTTTATTTATCACTATGATCAAGGATCATTTTTTTTTCTTCTTATTAGGACACAAGAGATTCAAAAGACAAAAGAAAACAAAACAAAAACAATTATTTTAGCGGTCTCTGCGAGGATAATCCTGTATGTACATAAATAGGAGGTATGAGGAAAGAAAACTGCTAAGCAGATTATTTTTTGTTAGTTTAGACTGTTTTTTTCTGTCTTCTATAAAGACATGCTGAGCAAACGCGTATAACACAAAGGTGATAATTTATTTGTTTGTTTTTTTGCGTTTAAAACACCATAGAAAGAAGTAAAAAGAAACAAAAGATAGATAGTTGCACTGTGAGCAGTAGATAAGGAAAAAGTCCCTGAAAAAAGTATGAGACAAAAAAAAGACCTGCATATAGTGGTAACCACTAGAATGAACAACCAGAAGAAATGAGAGCAGCAGGCGTACTTGATGGTCGACTAATTGAATTTGGACTTGATTGATGATTTACATCAGTTTCATCAGGTGACGATGATGTTGATGTTGGTGGTGATAATGATGAAATATCATTTGGATTGAGCGTTACAGTAACTGGATTATGACTATTTGATCGAACAACATTTCTATGACGAGGTGTAATTAATGATGATTGATGTTCATCATCATCATCTTCAATAATACCACCTTCTTCATCCGTCGTATAATCCATTGGTTCAACTAATGTTTTAGTACTTGCTGAATGTTGTTGTTGTAGTTGTTGTTGTTGCTGTTGCTGTTGTTGTTGTTCTTTTTGATGTTGTTGTAAAATTCTTCGAAGTATTGTACGTGCATTTAATAAACTTTTTGTATCTGATGAAGAATTTGTTGATGATACTGTACATTTATCTGTTAAAAAATTTGATAATTGATTATTATTCGTACTATGAGATTGTGTTTGTTGATGTTGTTGAAAAGCAATAGCTTTTAATACAGCTAATGGTACACCCATTGAACGAAGTTCTTCAAAACTTTTTTCATTTAATCCAAAAAATTGTTGTTTTGATTTATCTTTTATTTCTTCATCATCATCATCATCATCTCCAAGATTAACGGTTTCTGTATCTGGTGTTAATTCAATTAATGTTCGATCATCATCATCATCATCATCACTATGTGCTTCAGCAACAACAAGTGGCATTGATACATCCATTGTTATTGGATGTTCATTTTCATCATCTTCACCTTCATTTTTTGATTTTGTATGATTATCTGAATTATTATTATTAACATCTTTTAGACGTTCTTCATCAAGCATTTGATAAAATTTTGAACGTTTTTTTGGTGGCATTTTACGTATACGTTCCATAAGATCATCAACATAACCACCAACTGAATTTAATGTTAATTGTTGACGATCAGCGATTTCAATATCAGTAACATTTGAATTTATTTTTGTTAAACGTTTCGTTGAAAGTTTTGCACCTTTATTATTATTATTATTATTATTATTGTTATTAATATTATTATAATAACATGAATACGATGATGCTTCAGATGTCATTGATAAACCTGATCCTGTACAAATAGATGATGATATTGGTGGTGATTGACGACTAGGTGGTAAACCTGATTCATAACCACTTGATGCATTTGAAGTTGACTAAAAATAAATTTATTTATAATGAATTTTTTTATTAAAAAGGTTATTTTTCATACTGAATCTTTTCTTGGTGGAACATATTCATCATTTTCATCATCACTTGGTCCACCATGACTTGTTGTTGATGAAAATCCACTTGAACGTCGTCTATAATTATGATAAGCAGCTGTAACCATATCAATTTGTTGTTGTTGAGTTAATGTTGATGAATTATTTTGATTAATTCTTTGTCGTATAAGACACGGTGGTGGTATTGAACCAGTCGTTGCATTTGGATATGAAGCACGCATCATTTTATAACGTGGATCATTTGTATATATATGCTGTTCATCATGAAGATTATTTCCAGCGGTTGCTGTTGTTGTTGATGATAAAAGTTTAAGTGTTTCAGGATTAAGATATGCTGACATTTTATTATGATTTCTACTTGATGAATTTGAACGATTAATATATGTCTGAAGTTCATTTATAGCATTTGCTGATGGTTGTGGTTGTTGATTATGATATTGTTGTTGAGCATGTGCGGCTGCTTGTACGGCAGCATGCCAAAGTTTTGTTTGAGCTAATAATTTATTTTGAGCAGCAACTGCAGCTGATGATGAATATGTGGGTGGTGAACTAATACGTCGTTGTAATGATGGAGATAAATTATTTATTTCTGAATTAACACGTGTTGATGATGTAGAAGGTGGAGGTGGTAAATATGGTGAACGTTGTTGATTAATCATCATTTTACTTGATCCAGATGGATGAGGATGTCGACCATTATATGGTGGTGGTGGAGGTTGTTGTTGCTGCTGTTGCTGTTGTTGCTGTTGTTGTTGTTGTTGTTGCTGCTGCCGATATGAAGATAAAAGCCATTCAGTATGTTGTTGTTGCTGCTGTTGGTGTTTGTATCGATCTGTTGCAAGTGCAAGTTTCTTTGGAATAGGAAGGCCTGTATCATGAGCATATGATGTTACACTTGATTGTGTTGGTCGATGTGAAATATGTGATGATTGTTGAGTTGTTGTTGATGATAATGTTTGTTGTTTATGTTTATTAAGCATAGCAGCTGCTTGAGAATTTAAAAAAGCACGATATGCTGATGGATCTGTAACACCAGCTGACATCATTGCTGCAGCTACTGACAATTGATTAAGTGTTGATGAATTATTTCCTTGTGCGTGTTCACTAAGACGAGCTGCTTTTGGTAAAGATGTTGTTGTTGATGACTGTCGATGATAATTATTTGACATATTAACAAGTGGTTGTGATGATATTGATGATGAAGAATTTTGATCCTGAGATAAGGATAATGTTGCCGATGATGGTGACAATGATGATGTTGAATTCACATTTGTAACAGCCGCTGCTGCTGCTGCTGCTTGTGAAGCAAGTGCTGCTGCAGCAGCTGCT
>JAJEKB010006989.1:0-11594 GCA_022393335.1 Macrotrachela quadricornifera | reverse complement strand
TCTCATCAATCTGATGAACGAATATATAATACATCAACATTATCATCCGTTCTTTTACTTTATTTCAATCCTTTAACACTTTATCATTGCCTCGAAAATCGATTTTGAAGGAATGGGTGACTATAAAAAATTTATGTTATTATATGTTTCCATTGGTTTCATGCGTATTTTCTAAAGAACAATAATAATAAATTGACGCTTTTGATAAGGATTAATTCGAAGTCTTTTCTTTATTATTTTCTTTTATTATTCGATATTTATTCATTTTAAGCTCTAGAACCATCAGCATCGTACTGAAATAAAATTTTAATTTATGATTCTTGTTTCGATGATTCTTTGTGTGTGTGTTTCCAAAGGGAATGAGATTTACATTTTACTATCTTGAATAAATATATAGATATACCAAACTTTTTTAAGATTGACTCGATCTCAGAATATTTATAAATTTTCTGTTTTATTTTCAACTGAGTTCGAAATGTAAAAAGATGTAGAAACAGTTTTCTTTTCTCTATAGTATACTCTGTATCTCTAGAGTATCGATTTACATACGAAGTATAATTGGGA
Source organism: Macrotrachela quadricornifera (assembly GCA_022393335.1). Classification (NCBI taxonomy): domain Eukaryota; kingdom Metazoa; phylum Rotifera; class Eurotatoria; order Philodinida; family Philodinidae; genus Macrotrachela; species Macrotrachela quadricornifera. The sequence goes on along the minus strand of JAJEKB010006989.1, from coordinate 11,030 downwards.
AAAGATCGTTCAATTAGCACGTACCATGAATGTTTCTAGTCTCGTTTGTAGAGAAAGAGTGTTACACAATACAATATCGAAAAATTCTCTGATCTTAGCATTGCGAGAGGTCGGGATTAGTATGAGACAGGTCAATCCAAAAAATAAGGATTTGAAAATCGTTTATCAACATTTTGTCTAAATTAATAAATTGGATTGAATTGAAATTCTTTTTCAATGACTTATATTAAATTTCAGTCACCTGTCGGTGAGAAATATCTACGTTTGATTGCTATCTCAACAATGGCGTTCCTATGAACTGATATGATCCTATTATCAGTTGCCAATTCTGACAAAATTTTATAAGATACAATAATAATGCTAATGTCTCCTTAAACAAGATCAATAGGGTAACAACTATTTTTGCACAGTTATTTCGAAAAAAACTGAATTAAATCTTTGATTCTTCTAGAGAATGCGTAACATTGATTGAAATGCGATATAAAAAACTATCAAAATTTTTAAATTGGAATATTATTCGAAAATGTAATATGTTTTCATTTGAATAAAAACTTCAAGAAAAAAAATCAAACTATTAATGATTTTATATAATTTAAAATATCTTTTCTTTTCTTTTCTTGTAGTTAAAATTAACTCGTCTAAGATATAGAATGAAAATGCTTGGTTCAGCATTGAAATAGAAGAATATTTAAAAAAACTTGTTTAAAACAGTGAATCAAACGATTTTGCGATAAGTATTTCTTGTTTTCTTATTTCAATGCCATAAAGAGTGACCCTGAAGCTCTGACTCGATTTGTATAATTAATTTTTTTATACTAAAACACATACGTCAAAATTTGGCTCTATAATAAAAAGATACAGTAAACGACGCATCATAAAATAGTCTATGACCCATCTTCCATATTTTATACAGTAAGAAAGTTATAAGCAAAGAAATCGACGTCACAAAAAAGAAAAATTAATAATGAATCCAATTTCAATATTTATGCATGAACTCCTGTTCTTCAAGTTTTCTAAAATAAGTCCTTTTTTTTTAAGTAGAAACACCATGAAATTTTCTACAAAATTCTACCTAAACTTTAATTTCAGATCTTTGATCAAAACAACTCACCAAATACTATACGACGCGAAATATATCAAAATATAGCAAAATCGATATGTTTTTGACACAAACATTTTTGCCTATTATTTTCATGAAAAACCTTAGTAAAAGAGAAAACTCATTTTGTATTTGGTACTTTCGAGTGCACGCTTTCTTGTGGTCTGTAAAAAAATTTTAAAGTAGATTGTGCACTCGAGAATAAAGCTTCAAAAATCAAAGATCTCCATCTACGATAACCCACCTAAATTATGAAAGATTAGTCATAGACTATTTTGTAGAGCGTCGTTTACTGTATCTCTTTATCATAGGACCAAATTTTTAAGTATGTGTTTTAATACAAAAAAATTAATTATACAAATCGATTCAGGGATTGAGGGTCACCCTTTGTATTTTTACATGAAATATAAAATAATTTCTTCAGGTCAAGTGAATATGTGACATCATAGGATTACTATACACTTTAATTCGATTCAATGTATTCCTTATTTAAAATAATATTTGTTCAATCAATTAAAAATGTTTCGAATATTAATTGTGATAGAAACAGAGTATGTGAGAGACAGTAGTGTTCGTCAATTACTTGTCTCTCATTATTTGATGTCTCTTGCTTTTTTTTTAATCCAAGATTAAAATTGACAATTTTGATTTTAGAAAGTGAAAGTAAAAATAAATATTCAAAAAACTAATTTTTTAATGATGTTTATGATAATCATTTTTTTATTATAATCTTTACAATCTTTTTAAGTGCCAAACAAAGTCAAGATGCAGTTTCTTGCTGCTATTTCAATATTCCGAATAAGTCACTAAAAGAGTGTGATGAATTTACAGACAACAAAATTTGACGACATGTAAAAACTTGATCCGAATAAAGTTAATTGTAACTATTTTCACAACAAAAACAATGAGTTTAAGTCATTATGAATGTGTTACCAGCAATGTTTCTTGTGACTGGAAAAATCATTGGTTGACGATGATTACAAAGAAATAATGTTTTGAATTTGTCTTTTAAATCAGTTAATGATAGAAGAATAGCAAATGGTAGAAGAATAGAGATAAAATAAATTAGTGGATTAAGATAATATCTCCGTTCAGTTGCTCCAACTGTAGGATAGCCTGACCAATTAATAAGAACAACAGTAATATATGGGAGTGCAAATATAATTTGAATAGTTGTAATGTAGACGAGTTGTATAGTCATTTTTCGAAATTGACGCCATTGTATAACTTGTCGAACACGTTGTTTTTGTCGAATAACACGAAACAATAAAAAACCACTGAAGAAAGCAATCAGAAATATTGGACAAATTTGATGAGCAAATGATTCATAATACACTAATGCTGCTACACCTACATTTATGTAGCATGGACGTCCACAATAATGACGCGAAGGAATAGGTGTTTTGTCACATGGATAGAAGAAAACAACATAAATGTAAAATGTACATGTATATATGATTAGAGCTGTAATAGGTAAGTAATGGAATACAAGTCGCCGACGGAAACTACTAACCAAATGTGGTGAAAAGATGAGAATGTGTCTTTCAATTGATGCCCATAAAATGAGAAGAATGCCTAAATTGTAACCTGCATAGTCAATATACTGCCACATAAAACAGGCAACAACTGTTACTGGACTAACAAATCCTTGTCGAAAAAAGTTGATAATCATTCCAAGATCATAGGTAACAATCAGAAAATTAAGAATCATTATGATGAATACAACATGATTGTATATTAATCGTCGAGCTGCTTGTGTTGCGACAAGATGATATAAAATAAATAGATAACAAGGTACTGAAATTATCTGACCAGTAAGAAGTATACCAACTTTAATCATTCGTGATAAATAACTCTCAATCACAGAAATGGTATCAGTCGATACGCTGATATTGTTTGTAGTAATATTTAATGACATGATAATGAAGGAAAAGAATATAATTGAATGAAAAAGAAATTTAAATTGATTGTTGGTATAAACGAGTTTGTCGATTAAATCATCACTTTGTAAATAGGCAATGTAGTACAAAGATTATTGCTTTTTGTTTTTTTGATATATGCCCAGATTAAATGTGTAGAAAAACGTTCAAAAAATAACTGTAGGTTTTACCTTTATAGTTTAAAATATAATCTATTGTAGAAAAATCATTATAATGACAATGAAGTTAAGATATAGTGACTTTATATATTGTTGTAAATGCCTTTTGATAATTTCTTCTAATGTAATTTTATTCTAATTCTTAAGATTACTTTTTCTTTTCATATATGTAGGAAATTATGACGTTAGATAAACGATAAACGAATATTAATCTTCTAATAGCTTGAAGAAAAATATGTTAATAAGAGAGTCATGATGTATTTAAAAAAATACTGCCTAGGCAGAATCTTGTAGAGTTCTATTTAGAGTATATTAAAAGTGATGACACAATCACCTTATTTTCTCCTTATAGAAAGCCGGAAGAAATTATCTTTTTGCTAAAAATCATAGTTTGAGCTATCGAAGATCTGAGTATACCATTGGATAGAGCTTGTCGAGTTGTACAAGTCACGCTGATGACCTGCTTCAACACAAGTTAACCTGAAAATGCTCGCTGGAAAAACTCGCATCTGACACTAACTTTACCAACGTTTTACGACATTCTCATTGATGTGATGTGGAGTTGCGCATAAATGTCATAAAGATTTCATCGATATGCTTGACAACTATTTGAAAAATCATGATATTTTCTTCACGAATATTCACAAGCAATTGTGACATTAACATATATATATATATATATGAGACTTTCAGTTGATAAAAAATAAAGCAGTTTTTTCCTACTATAAATAGATACATATCGTGTTTTTTATTTCTCTGGAAATGTAAATTCTTAATACTATACTAAGAAGTCAAAGAAGCGAATAAGATTAACATTAAAATGAACTTCAGTAAATACTTAATGGATCAGTTTTAGGGATTTGCTTGATTTAATTCTGACAATAAAGCACATAAGCATCCACATTTTAGTCTTCGAAAGTATCATAAGTTGAATCATATGTTAGTTCTTCAGTCCTTGCTACATGAGCTGATCTTTCGTATAGATCATTGTTTATTGTTTCATATTTTGTGCAAAAGCGTCTTTCATTTCATTTATTAAAGTAGTTCTAAGTCGGTCAATGGCATATTACTATGCAATAATTAGCGATGAGAGTTAATTATATATTTTTCGATCTTAACAAACAAACAAGCAAAGATTACCTGTATCTCATAAAATGTCGCAAGGACGTTTTCAACTAATCTTTTTTTGTTTTATCTTACCCCACTCTTTCCTTACAAATATTTATCGTTCGCTCGGCAAGAGAAAAGAAGAACTATTAATAAATCTAAATGCAAATGATTCAGATATTCTTGGTGGGCGCATGTGATATTACCCATCGTAGGCAAAAGCATGCATTAAAAGTGGTGTATGTAACTTATTTTCTTATTCATTCTCTATTATATTGTGTATATTGAATAACAGCTATTAATGTCTAACGCATTACTTCTCATTCTGCCTGTTGAAATTCATCATCGTATTTTCGATCATCTCGATGTTCAAACTATTATTCGTTCAATTCGACTTGTTTGCAAGCAACTATATCGAGCTACCGAGAGCTATGATCGATTTCAAGTTGACTTTACTTCGATGTCTAAATCCGATTTACACTGTGTTTCTCATCTCATTCGAGTGGAAGACATTGTCCTACTGACTGTCTCGAATAGCAAAAAGATACCAAATGCAATTAATTTATTTTTTTCTCAATTCGACCTTCGACGATTCACTCATTTACGTTCATTAACTCTTATTAAAATAATGAACGCTGAACTAGAACATTTGTTAGAAATTCTCAATACAAGTTCTCTAGTTTCGCTGTCCATAGATTTTCGTCAAACGGACGCAGAGAATGATAGAATGTTTGAATTGCTTTTAGCAACTATTTCACAATCCAATCTTCAAAAGTTAGAATTGAATAGCAGTTATGGCATACTCGAACATTTATCATTACCTATTTTAACTTCATTAAACTATCTGAAAATCTATACCTGCACCTATGATCAGTATCAGGTTGTTCTTCATCATTGTCCTAATTTGAAAACATTTGTAATCGGAAATTATGTCGACGGTGATTCGGATCAGATGATTCCGTCGACTTCTGCTTCGACATACTATTCACAGCTAACCTCTTTAGCGATTAATTCCAATGAATTATCATCAAAAAAAATTGAATTGCTACTTTCACTTACGCCATCTCTTATCCATCTCAAACTGGTATCTCTCAGAGAAACATTTGATGCAATATTGGACAATTCTTTCTGGGAACAGTGTATTGTAACAAATCTACCTCGATTAGAAAAGTTCAAATTTTATTTTGCATATTATGCTGCTGGTGAAGACGTTCCTAGTCTTAATTCGATCATACTTCCATTTCAAACATCATTCTGGCTGGAGAAACAGTGGCATGTTACCAGCGAGTACATCGTAGGAGAGTTTGGAGAGTATGGAATCGGTGTCGCTCTATATACGCCACCAGCCTGCACAGAATTTTATCAGAACATAATTAAATATGACGAATCGTCGATGAATAATCTTTGCTTTTTGACAAGACATAAGACCAATGATATAGTCCGCACCAGAATAGAAGAAGTATGTAAAGACTCTACAAATTCACTCTTAAGCAAGAAAGGATGAGAGAATCGACTAGAGTTTGTCAAAAATTTCAGTATTTTTAGTGAGTTTTCATTGAATTCTCCAGGAAAATCATTGAGATATATACCTTCTCTATTTCTTCCAGTTGTTCTTGATATTAATCAAACCGATGAACATAGTATTTTTAGAAATACAAAAGCTATGTAAGTGTGATTTAAGAGCTGATTAGTATCTTACACTTTTATCAATTTTTAACAAAAAATTCTGAGCTCAAAATTGTTTATTAAAATTTAACGGGTGGGCCATAAAGAATTACCCTCTCAGCACTTTGCATTTTTTTCATCTATATTTCAGGTTAGAAAAAATAATTTTTTTGTAGAAAGATTCCTCGTCAAATTCTCTACAAAAGTAGATGTTTTTATTATTTTAAATAATTTCCATTATTTTGTGACATGCGATACAATGTATTGGTTCAAGAAGCACAACTTTCAAACACAACATTTTTTAGAACTTATTTCTTCTATTATTGTTTCTTGAATATCACTGCGTCCAAGAAAACAAAATATACCACAAGATGCAGCGTGACAAGCTCTACAAACTACAAACTGATGTTTATTTTAATGGCGTACTTTTTGTTTTCAAAAACAGAAAGAATTTGTGAGACTAGTCTTTTTCCGTTATGGAAAGTTGGTCGCACAGAGCTGGGGTCCTCTTTGAGCATAAAAAGTTCAGAAATAAAACAAATTCTTCTTTGTAAACCGTAGACCTTTTCAGACTGCATCTTATGGTATACTTTGTTTTTTTTAGAGGATCCTATTAGTTAATTAAAAGATAAAATAAGAAAGTGGAATTCTCGTTCGGGTAAAAAAATGATTTTCTCACAAAAGCCAAATTTGACCACATAAAAGTTTTGTTTTACTTCAAAACAAAAAACACACTATTAAAATAGAATTTAGTTTGTAGTTTGTAGAGCTTGTCACGCTGCATCTTGTGGTATATTTTGTTTTCTTGGACGCAGTGATATTCAAGAAACAATAATAGAAGAAATAAGTTCTAAAAAATGTTGTGTTTGAAAGTTGTGCTTCTTGGACCAATAGATTGTATCGTATGTCACAAAATAATGGAAATTATTTAAAATAATAAAAACATCTACTTTTGTAGAGAATTTGACGAGGAATCTTTTTATAAAAAAATTATTTTTTCTAACCTGAATTATAAATGAGAAAAATGCAAAATGCTGAGAGGGTAATTCTTTATGGCCCACCCGTTATATAGGCACCGACAGAACTAAGCTGCTTGGAACATATAATGACATCTGAAGGAATCAAAATTGTGGCTAGTGCACTACGAAACAACACGGTAATCCTGATTTTATAATTATTTCTATCGTATAGCTCTCCAATTCTCTTACATAGACGTTGATCGCTCTCAACCTCGACACAAATGGAGTCGGTCTTCAAGGAGCACAATATCTCGGTGATGCATTGCGACATAATAAAGTATAGATTTTTTTTTTAGTGATGAATAAGAGTTCCAAAATTTTCTTCATTAAAAGTTAGGACCACAAACAGTGCTGTAAACTATTGCTCAGAGCCTAAATACAGATATGAAGATCTCATTGATCTTCAGAAAATCGTGTATGATGTTTTTCCTTCAAATATGTCAAATTCTTTTTGTTAATTTCGACGAAGATTTATCCAGATCTTGCGTCGCTGTTTTATTAATACTTGTTTGAACAAGAACAAAAAGAGTAATCGATATATTTTCATCAAGTTGTTTCTGCTTAGCATATGCAAAACTTTCATAGCTGTGTGAATCAAGAGAGATCAGTCACATTATGATTCGATAGTCACTAAATCTATGGTCATTAACCTTCTTTTCCTATACGAACACATGAAAAAGAAATGTTCACAAAAAAAACAATCAAGCATATGAACGATTTAAGTGAAGACTAGCGAAAGAAATCGAAGTAATTAAAGAAAAAATATTGTCTATTGTGATTTTGATACGAAGACAAATGGATAAGGGCTTCGAACTCATCGTGATAATCATAAAAAAATTAGTTTATTTACTCGAAAGACAATGAAAATCTATCATATTTTTTGTTTGATTAAATAAGTTTTCAGATACTTTCTATGTTCTATTTTCTCAAGTAGACATTGACCAAACTCAATCTATATAATAATGGGATAGGGGCTCAAGCAATGGAGTATCTTGCTGATGCACTGCGAAACAACACAGTAATGCTAATTTTCTTTTCATTTATTTCATATTCATCTTTATTTTTTTCACATAGACGCTGACAATACTGAATCTTGGCCATAACAATGTAGGAGAATTAGGAGCTCAATATCTGGCTGATGTATTGCGAATCAATATGGTAACTTCTGATACATGTTCATCTATCTCATCTGCATCTTCCATCTTTCAAACAGGCATTGACTATACTAGATCTTTTTAACACTGGACTTCGAGATCAAGGAATACAACATCTTGCCGATGCATTGAGAAACAATCATGTAAGCGTGTATTTGTATTTATTTCTTTTATATTCACTCTTCCTTTTTCAATAGACCTTAATCAAACTTGATGTTAGTCAGAATGAAATTACAGAATCAGGAATAAAACATATTGCTGATATGTTACGATTTAATACAGTGAGCCTAAATCAGTCTTCACTTATCTTGTACCTGAATTTATTTTTTTAAATAGGCGCTAACTACTTTTTCTCTTGCGCGCAATCAAATTGGACCATTGGGTGCACAATATCTTGCTGATGGATTGCGAAACAACACGGTAATCTTGATTCTTTTGATTGTTGTCACACATGAGTAAATCCAGTTCTTAAAGTAGAAGAACAACTTTTTTTTGAAGGTGAAGTCGTACTTGATCCTCACTAGTCGACTCCAGTAGATTTTTTTCTCTTGTTTTACAACACTGTATCACTGAACAATGAAAACAGGTACTTACTAATCTTCATTTTACATCATTTGTTTCTATTTTCGAAAATATGACAACAATTTTATAGTAATTGACGTGTTGAATTTTGAAGAAAGATACTGTGTATTTATTTGTACTCCCTTGATAGTTTTCATTCAAAGTTCCTCTCAAGTTATCGTAATCTATTGCATACAACTCATTATTAAAAACTGTCAGAGAATGCTCATGAAGTCACTAAATTGACCTACATCAATATGTGCGCTTGTTTTGACTCTAACAGCATTGTTTAAACTAAAACAAAATAAAAAATAGAGTAGAAAACGAATATATGCAATCAAAGTCTGAACGAAGCTCAATTACAACTTTATAAAATGAAGTGTCAGACAGCCAGATTTACTTATCTTGGATCTTTGTTGTTTTTATGTTCGCTTTCTCTCCAATAGACACTGAAGAAACTCGATCTTGGAAAGACTGAAATTGAAGTATTAGAAGCTCAACATTTGAGTAACGCATTGGCAGACAACAAAGTGAGCCTGAATATCTATTGATCTTTCTCCTATCCATCCTCTTCTTTTGTATAGACATTGATAGACCTATGCCTTCATAACAATCGGATTGGAGATGAAGGAGCATATTATCTTACAGATGGATTACTAAAAAACATGGTGATTTTCAATATTTTTTCCTTTCCTCGTATCTATCTTAATTTTTTACAGACACTTTGCAAGTTGAATCTCTCTTATAATGAAATTGGAGATCGAGGAATACAACATCTCACTCAATCATTGCGAAAAAACACAGTAACTCTGACTTTTATTTCATTTATTTTTGTATCTGTCTGTGATCTCTCACATAGACATTGATCGAACTTGAACTTTCAAGAAACCAAACTGGAGCAACCGGAGCGCATCATCTCGCGGATGCATTGCGAGAAAATCGGGTGATTTTCAGTTTTGCCTCCATGGTTTCGATGTATATACAATTTTTCAACTAGACATTGGTCTGTCTTAATCTTTGTTACAATCAAATCGGAACATCGGGAGCACAACAGATTGCTGATGCATTACAAATGAACACAGTAATCTGAATTTCTTCATCTTTCATATCTACTATTCATTTCTGTAACAGACATTGACCACACTTTACCTATATGGTAATAACATTGGAAATCAGGGAATACAATATTTTGCTGACGTATTACAAATCAATCACGTAATTTAACTCATTCTATCTTTATTTTTCTCATATTGATCTTCGTATTCTCATATAGGGATTAACTGAAATAAGCTTTGGTAATGAACAAGTCGACGATGAAGGAATTCAACATCTTGCTAGTGCTTTGGAGAAGAACAAGGTGATCCTAATTCTACTTTTGCTTCATCCATGTTTATGCTATTTTTCTGTAATAGACGTTGACCACTATGACATTAGCACAATGTGGAATCGGAAGATCAGGAGCAGAATATTTCGCTGACGCTTTATTACACAATACGGTGACTGACAATTTCTCTTTATCTTTTCTAAGGTTACTGTTACTTTTGTTAATAGACATTGACTATACTTAATCTGGGTTACAATCAAATCGAAATATCAGGAGCGGAAATTTTGATTAATGCATTGCGAAAAAACAAAGTAGTCCTCAATTTCTCTTCATTACTCTTATCTGTTTGTTATTTGCATAGACACTAACCATACTTAAAATCTATCAAAATGGATTCTTTGAAGACATGTTGCCATACTTTGATGATGTAGCAGACAGAATGGAGTTACATCAAATAATTACGCGAAGTTTGTTTTGAGGACTTAAATGTAACTGTTCATGTGTTCTTATGTGTTTAGGTGCTTACTAATCAATTGAATCTGGATCAGCGAAGCATTTTCAACCAAGCTCACTGAAAAACATTGAACTTTAATATCCAATCTTTTATTCTTTTATAACTTTCAATTAAATCTATTGCAAAAGGTTTCAATAGAAGCCTTCTGCGATTAAAATATGAATACATAATTGAACTATTTTCATTGCATACGAGAATGTTTTAGAAACATGAATATTTCTTTTGTTGCAAGATACTATGTTCAGTTACAATTTGTACAAACATAAGCGGAACATATCGGTGCGTTTGGCGTGATTTACGGAAGGCAAAAACGCAGAGAAACACAGAGGAAAACGAAGGATGGCGGTCGTTAAACCATAAAATCACCCGCCCCCCCGCCTCTGAGATAATTCAGCTTTTCAGTCTTCAAAATAAGAATGGTGTCTTTTAGATCTACTATGATCCATCTTGAGCGCTATTTAAATATGATGACTATATGCTGGATTTTGA
>JAJEKB010006988.1:0-12835 GCA_022393335.1 Macrotrachela quadricornifera | reverse complement strand
GTTTTTTTACAATTGGTGGTCATTCATTACTTTTTATTCAACTCTATTATAATTATCAATCATTATTTGACTTTGATAGTCGTATTCTTCCAATTACAGTTTTTGCACAGCAACCAACTATTGTTGAACATGCAAAATTACTTGAAACAATTAAGTTTGCTGATGTAAAACTGAAATCATGGCAGACAACACTTAACGATGAAGGTATAGAATGTTCTATTCTTTAGAAATTTTGAAAAACTTATGTTCTCTAATTGATTACATTAAATAGTGATTATCTAACTTTTATTGGAGTTAGACTCAGTTATTTTTGAGCTCAAGCAAATTTTTCAAAGATATACGAATGTCATTTAGTGGTTGATAATTGAACATAGTTGTATGTACTACTCAGCATAATTTGAGCACTCTTTATTTCTGTCATTAGGAAAACTAAATTCTCTTTTTTTAGAAGTCTGATTCATTTTTATTAATTCTCATATTATGCTACAACTGATATTATTTGTATTGAAGGAGATTATTACAGATTGATCTAAATGAATTATATGACAATAATAAATCTTTATGTTGGATATGTAAATGAAACGCAGCATAGACGATAAGAAACTAGCATATGTAGTATCAATTATTTTTTTAAAAATATATTGAATTCAATGATTAGTAACAGATACTATACTGTTCAAATTGGATCTATAATCACCGAAAGACGAGTTTTAGTATTCGATTAAATTTTTGTTTAAAATGTGAAATGTATTAAATATTTCAAGTTGGACACAAGAAAATGTTGATCTTACTCAAACTTATATGCAATCATCTCGAATTTGTCTCACAAATATTGTTCACTGAGATGAATTCGATTGTTTTTGAATGAAGTTTTTTAGATTTTTTTCTGCTAATTTCATCTCTGTTATGAAAGTAAACTTAATCTCATAAAATTCTTTTGAGAATATCAATGATATTATACAAAGGGATAGCCGTCATATGAATTTATCATAAAAGACTTATTTTGACAATCATTGTTACTGTCGACTTTTCTACTCGTATTAAGTAAATATCACGTTTCATTGTGTGTTTTCTATGCAATACAATTGAAAAGAAATGGATTAGCGTTCGAGGGAGGAATATCGAATTAGCAACGAACACTTTCGATAGAAGAAATATATTAAATGGGTCCATATACTTAAATTACATTGTAGGGCACTTTGCGCATTTATTCACGTGGAATCTTCAGATGTCGAGAAAACACATTTATTACTTATATAAAGAAGTTGTTCGAGAAAACACCTAACCTCTATAAAGTGGACACTTTTGAAAAGTCCCGATGGTGTTCACTATAGCACATATGTTACACAAGATTTGGTACTTGAAAAAACTCTATCGGATTCTATATGTGATTTTGTTTTTCAAAACAATTAATCAATCATAAGAATGTGTAAATAACTTTAGGATAGTGTTCTAATACGGAATCAGTTTTATTTCAATGAATGACAAATATTGTCTATTATTGTTTTTCGTGTATTCCATATAAAAGTAAGAAAACATACGTAGAATGTAATAATATAAGTTCTGAAAGAGGTTAACGAAGATTTATAATTATAAAACATAATTTGTTAAAGTCCAGAAAACCTAGATTGGGTATCTATAATTATCAATAATAAAATTGCAGTAAAAATTAACTAATAAATATATCTAGTTTAATAGTACAACGAGTTCAATGGAATGAAAATTAAACTGATCCAAGCCGTTCTTATCCAGTTCTAATGAACATTGTGTCGAATTTTATTTTTATAGGCTTTCTAATTCTTTAATTATTAGATTCATAGCTTTAGGAATTATTGATTATTCAGATATAAACATGATTAATTTGTTTGATGAACATATAATCTACTTTTTGATTAAATATATTTGTATTTTTGTTAAGATTTCCATAACAATCAAAATCCTGAAAAATCATTGAAGAATGATGAGAGTGGATCATTTGATAAAGAAGAGTTGCTGATTGCAGATGATAAACGGCTTGCCGAAACATTGCAACCTATACCAAAACTCATTCAAAATAACCATCAGAAAACTATTCTTCTTACTGGTTCAACAGGATTTCTAGGTTCATATCTTTTAGAAGAATTAATTCAACAAACTGATGCACATATTTATTGTCTCGTTCGTTCTCTAACATACGCACAAAAATCAAAATCTCGTGTTACTTATCTTCTTGGTGATTTAACTCTTCCACAACTCGGTATCGATGATCAGCAATATTCACAAATAGCATCAGAACTTCGATCCATCTATCATTGTGGAGCATCAGTTAATTTTATAAAACCATATGCTGATCTTCGAATTGCTAATGTACTTGGTACATATGAAATCATCAAATTAGCATGTTTGGCAAATGCTCGAATTAATTATATATCTACATTGGATGTTGTACGTCATAGTTATCGAAATGGATATGCTCAAAGTAAAGGAGTTGCTGAATATTTCGTACAAACTGTAAATAAAAATGGTTTACCAATATGTATTCTTCGTCCAGGTAAGAGAAATTCAAGTAGATAAACAAGCAAATCTCATTGCTTTTTATTATCTATCATATAGGTTTAATATCGTGGTCAACAGCAACAGGTGATTATAATAAACATGATTGGTTTACTCTTCTTTTCTCAGGTTTGATCGAATTAAATTCAGTTCCTGATGTTGATAATGTCATCGAAATTACACCAGTTGATCTAATCAGTAGAACTATTGTCAATAGAGGAGAAGCACTAGAAACAGTAAATACAACAATCAATCTATATGAAACACATAAAATTACATTCAAAGCTGTATGGAAAGAAATCTGTCAACAAAGAAATATTGTTCCACAGTATGATACTGTCGTAGAATGGCGAGAAAAATTACATGAAAAATTCAAAATTAACCCAGAATTATCGAAGAAATTATTTTATTTGGAAACAACAATTGATGTTTTTCAAGCAAATACAACAATTAATATCGATATCGATTCTCATCTTAATCTAACGCTATTTATATCGGCATTGCTTCGTAGTTACAATGATCAATAAATCGAAAAATATGAATTTTCATACAATAAAATATTGCTTTACTGGATTATGCTTTAAACTTTATTATTCTATCTATCTAATACATATAAAGAAATGAGCACGTAAATAAGCAAGTTATTTGTTTTTCAATAGGAAAACTTCATCTAAAACACATCGAAATAAAAAAAAAGCTGATCAATAAAAATGAATTGATTATCATTTCTATGAAAGGATGAGTTTTAATTAGAGAGATCCAAGTAATCACACGACACATTTTGACTTCTTTGAAGTCATCATCAGGTATGTTTAGAATCATAACTATATCAATTAATAAAACCTTAAGATTGAAAATATCTGAAAAAATAGTCCAAAGACTAAGGGCTGATTTCGTTCTTGCCCAAGAGATTCTTCAAGTAGTTTAAGATATTTTTATTTGATTTAAGTAAAAATATCAAATCGAAATATCATCTACACTATTATATGAAAAGCAATTAGCACAAAATGTAGAATAAACATAAAAACCTGCGATATGTTGTGGATATAAGGCGTGAGGTTATAGAGAAAAAATGTTTCAAAGCATCATACAACACGTTTCAAATGGAACTAAATCCATTCATCGTCAGATATGTTCGGAATCTATAACTACATAGATTAGTAAAACCTTAATATTGAAGTATGTTATCTATATAATAATCAAAGAAGATAATTAAATAGAAAAATTTTCAAAGATTAATATTAATTATATGAAACATAGTTATTCTATAAATGGTGTAGCACGATCTGGATTTAGGACGAATTTCACATTCTGATCAAGTATAAAAAATATGATAATAATGATTGTATAGATTAGGAATTCAATTTATTTTACAGATAAAAAATAAACAAGATTTCTACCTCAGCAATCTTGAATAATAATTCTTGAGCATGCTTGTAATTGGATAGAAACAATTCGAAATTAATGTAACCATCTAAAGAAGATTTTCAGATCATTAGAGAAATTAATATTAGAAAATAAAAAAAAGAACATATTCGAAGAGAATACGAGAAAAATTTCATTTGATATATTTCAAACCGTAAAGTTCTACATCTCTTTCAAATCGGTGACATTTTTTTCAAGTATCATCGAACTGATCGATCATTAGCAAAAACAAACATATGAGTATTCTAAACTATTTTTATTTGATCTTAGAAAACCATAGGAGAAATAATCAAATTAAAGAAATAGAAGATCAAGCAAAATGAATAGTGAAATTTGATTGAGAGAATAGTTTATTTTTTTCATAAAATAAAATAAAATAAGAAAAAAAAATATTCGATTTCTAATCATTTCTTCTCATTCATAATTATCATTCTCTTAGACTTAAATTCGATTTTATCGAAAAAAATTCTTTGAATTATCTACTGTTATCACATTCATCAACAATATCTTGTTGTTTGTCAGTGAGTTTGATCACTTTTAAACGATGTTCTTCTGCTTCTGAAATATAATTTTGAAAATATTTTCAAATAAAAGTTTGTTATACCTCTTCTTGTAGATCGTTTTGTTCATGATCTTTCTCTGTTTTCTTTACTACTAACTGCAAACTGGTGTATAGACACAAATTGAGAAATGAAAAGTCAATCCAAAAAAAAAATACACGCTACAATCAAATATAGTAGTGTAGAACTCGTTAATTCGATTCGACTATTCAACTATTCAATTATTAAATTCAACTATTACTATATAATAGATTAAGGATGCTACTATAGGAGGATGCTGCTTACAGGATGCTGTCTAAATAATACTGCCTACAGAATGTTGAAAGTAATCCACGGAGGAAAGATGTTGTCCGTTGCATTTGGCAGCAACCTACAGATAGCGGTTCCTTGACAACCTCACCTATATCCTCACCTCTTACGCCCCCACCCTCAACATTATGTGTATTACTTCTAGCATCGTGCAGGAAGCATCCTGTAGTTAGCGTCCTTAATCTTTCATGTATCAATAATTGAATATTCGAATTTGAAAGTTGAATAGTTGAAGCGTCTTTTCGGCTTTTACATGTTTTACAAAATGACCACAAATAGTTTTTTTCAAGAATACCTTATCTTGATCTGATTGACTAAAAACTTGATGCTCATCATAAATATCTTCTCGCTTCGTTTTTTATTGGTTAATAAGTGAAAATATTTAATATCATGATTTGTATATTTCCGTCAAACGATTTTCAGTTAATTTCGGAAGGATACAATTTGCATCGTCAGACATGTTTTTTCACTTGTTGGAGATTGAAATCCTTTTGTTTGATTTAAATTGATCAATAGTTAAAATACATGAAGAGACAACGAATTATTATTGATTCAAAAAACAAGTTACTTGACGTGGGTGAAAAAATTGATGGCTTGCCTATCTCTGCTGAAGGATGAAGATGATATAAGCACAATTTGTGCACTATTGTTTTAAAGTGTATTTTTCTTGATAAATAATGTCCAAATCCTTGAGAAAAAAATCATCAATTAAACTATCGAGTATTATTGATTTTGGCTGAAATATTTGGTGTAATAAGTGTTATATTAATTGGTTCTCTTTTTGATGAACATGTGTATTCTTTTGTTTATAAATCTCACAAGCCATTGCTTCTAAGTATGAATTTTTTCTTTGCACAAGCGAAATACAATGAAAATATTTGGAAAAAGATTATAAATAGTTATTTTCACATGATAATTTTGATCTTCTTTGTTGGCATAAAACCAGCGTATTGAGAAGCATTTATTATAGCGTTAGTCAGTTAATTGAAGTGAGGTTAAGTTGATGCGCAATTGTCATCGTTGATCAATTTCTTGTTATTGTTTGTGATAAATTTTAATGACTAATGATTGTGATAGTTTATTCGTCATCGTTTCTAAAAGATGAGCTTGATGAACAAGAAAACTAAATAATGAACTTAAACAGTTTATCATAATCTGAGTAATATTTTATTTTGGTAAACCTTATTTGCACTCTTCAAATATGAACAATTAATTTTCTATATATACTATTGAGCAAGATAGTATTGACTGTTGATATGAGTTAATCAAAAAACTAATTTATTCCGATCAATATTTAATAGTTTAAGAATTTTTTTTTTCGATGTACAGTAGGAAATGTTTTTTTCACATGAATAAATTCTTACATTTCCTGGTGACTTCTTTAGCCAATTTGATGTATTCGGATTTAAATAATTAAAAATAAAATTAGTTAAACCTATTTTATCTAATATAATATCGTCAGATTCTGTCAATCTGTAAGCTACCCTAGAAAAAATTTTGATAATCTGACTATACCCTGTCCTGTCAGGGCAGGAAACCGACATTCTTGAATAGTTCTATAGATGAAGTGTATTACTTTGATGATCGATGTGATATGTTCTATGTTCGTGTATAACTTTATTTAGTCATTGACATTATATGAAGAATGATATTTTACGAGAGATTTGAAGATTTCATTTTTCTTTTTAGCAGATGTCAAATATTGATAGGAACACTACTGGATGATATTCAAATATTCTATTTGAAATAACTTCTTTGAAAAATAAACACATCATTTATCTATAAAGTATAGAAAGGAAAAAATGGATATATTCGAGAGTAAATCTATTTTTAATCTAGCCATTCATTTTCACGACGATAAAAAACTTTATTTGATCTACTTTCCAAAAATATTTCATCTTGATCTAAACAATCAGACAATTTCGTGATCAATTTCACAATCTTCTCTTTCTTTTTTTATTGATTAAAAAAAAAGAGATTAGAATATTTAATGTCTGGATTTGTAAATTTGTATGAAACGGTTTTTAGTTAAATTCGAATGACAAAAGATTAAGATCGATATAAAGGGCAAGAACATATGATATATTTCTCAGTAAAGAATGAAATTGTATCTATGTGTCCTATTTCATACTCTTTAAAATAAGATAACCTGGAAAGGCCCAGACTGGGACCGTATACGTCCCTAATGAATTAGTCCCATATTAATTGATTCCAAATTCGTTCCTTTCAAAATCTTACAAAAAATGTAAATTCCAAATTCGTCCCATCATGTTTGTCCCATTTTAATTTCTCTTTAACTGATTGTAATTAGTACTGAATTAGCGATTTAATTGTTTTATCCATATGTAAAAGGAGTGTGTGCGCCGTCTATCGGTGTTAAGATACGAGATATTACTGTTCTTGTCGTCGTATTCTTTTTTTCTTTTCGTTCACCACATATGTTCACATATATGCTTCTTTTCTCTTTCTTCATATTTTGTTGGTTCTGATAATGATTTCACTAATGAACAACGTAAAAGTGTACGTGATTGGTTTAATGGTGCTTTAGGTTTAGCATTAATGTCTCCTGAATATATTGAAAATACGTGGGTCGACTTGATGGATCATCACACTCCCGATCATGCTGGTGAAATAACATTTAACGATTGTATCGTATCAAACTATGTTGATTATAGTTTTGTTCGTTTTCTACAGGATTCTTGAAACTTTTATAATGAAATTATTCAACGATTACCTCGAACAAATAACCATGTTGAGGGGCTAAATCGATATATGAATTCTATTTTCCCTACCCATCCTCACATATTTAACTTTATCACATGTTTACGTCACCAACATGAATTTCAGCATCATTAAGCTGAAGAGTCCATGTTCAATGTACATAAATGAAGGGAAAATAATGAAAACATTGATTCTATGCTCGAATTTCATCTGAATGAATTTGAAAATGGTCATCTTTCTAATATGGAACTTGCTATAAAGCTTGGAGAAACTGTGAAGATGAAACATATGAGTAAATGATATATTTTTTTCTATTTGATGTTCTCTTGAGCTATTGGTCAGATGTCTTTCTTTGAACTATTTGTCAAATAATATATTAATTAATAAATTATCTCATTAATATCTTTTTGTTAATTAGTTAGGGACGAAAGTGATGGGACGATTTCGGTATTGTTTTTTCAGATTTCAGTTCTAACGGGACGAATTCAGAAAGTTTGTTCTGGGACGAATTTTCACCAATTAAGAACGGTCCCAGTCGGGGGTAACCCGATAACCTTTGAAAAAAAAAGGACAATTAAATTGTGTGAAGCTTATTCTTTGAATAAATAAAACATATCTAGAATCAGGTAGAAGAATTTTTCATCGTAAGATATGTTTTCCCACTTATTCGAGACTGAGATAATTTTATTGTTTTTTGATTGAGATTACGTAGATATAATATATAGAAAGAGTAAATAATAAAAAGAATCCAGATAAAATACTCATTTACAATGTCAATAATGACAGAAGGATATTTTTCGTCTTTGTTTTTTCATCGATGAATAGTTAAACAAAGAAAAAGACAAATAATAATTTTATTTTTAAAATAAAAGTAAAAAGACAAAATAATGAAATAGCCTCATCGTTATCTTTGAAACAAAAAATATGAAATCGTAAAACACGTGAATGTTATTTTTGTGTATAAAATGTTTTATTATCGTATATTTATTTACAGCAAGTAAAAAGAAAGGTGAAAACCAAAGTTGTTCTTTCAAGATAAGGCCAATATTTAGATAATATATATTTGTATCCAACATTACGAGTTGCAAAGTCTTTTTTTCTCGATAAAACGAGTGTATACGTTGTTAAGCAAAAAAAAATGTCTGTGATCTTGGGAAGAAATCATCAATTAAGTTATCTAGTATTACTGATATCGGCGGAAGTATTTGGTATATTAAGTATTATACTAGTTGGTTTCTTCTTTCATAAACCTTATCCTAATGTTTATGATTGGAAAGAATTTCCATTCGCTTATCATCCATTATATATGACTCTTGGTTTTTTATTTTTTTATGGAAATGCAATTCTTTTATATCGTACATTTCTTCGAACACCAAAAATAATAATGAAAATTCTTCATGCATTTTTTCTAATTATATCATTTATTTTTGCTATTGTGGGTTTGGTTGCCATTATCAAACAAAAAAATAAG
Organism: Macrotrachela quadricornifera; assembly: GCA_022393335.1. Taxonomy (NCBI): domain Eukaryota; kingdom Metazoa; phylum Rotifera; class Eurotatoria; order Philodinida; family Philodinidae; genus Macrotrachela; species Macrotrachela quadricornifera. The sequence goes on along the minus strand of JAJEKB010006988.1, from coordinate 3,817 downwards.
GCTACTGTCCCAGTACATTTTCTGACATTTCATTCATGGCTTGGATTAACCACATTCATCTTATTCTTTTTTCAATGGATTTGTGGTTTCGTTTGTTATTTATTTCCTGGATTAAGTTTAAATGTTCGAAGAGTATATATGCCAAGGTAAATAACATTTTTCTTTTAACATACTGATCCAATGAATACTACATTAATTGCAGTCATCGGCTATGGGGAAAACTTATATTTGTGTCTGCTGTTATATCGATGCTGACCGGTTTATCTGAACATGGAATGTCATCAGGAACATTTTCTGCTACAAATGGTCCACTACAAAAGAGACGATTAATAATAAACTTTTATGCTATATTTGCAACACTATTCTGTATGATGGTTATTTATTTACTATCAAATTCTGATTATCAAAGACCAGCAGATAATATTGCAGAACCTCCATCTAAAGCTGCTCCTAGGACTACTTCGTTCAGCAATATCGCATACAACGAGCAGTTTTAGAAAAAAATCTTTGCTTAAAAACTTCTCTTCCAATTGAGTTTTAGTTTCTACACAAAAGTGATCCTCATTTCATATGAGTGCCGATTTTTTTCTTGTAAACGAGTTTATTTTCAATGATTAATTGTAATTATAAACATGTCAATTTTACACTTCTCTCATCTTTCTTATTCAAAGATCTGGCGAGAAACAAATGATATTAATTCATCTTGTCTAACATATTATATTTAGGTTCGATGATCGAATAAAAACTCTACTGTTGATGACTGAAGAGCTACCTTCATATATGATGATCACTATTATCAATACGTGCTATTAATCAGATAAAGCGCGTATTTTTTTCTCATTAATCTGGTTGATTCAATCATAAAAATGTTTAGAATACAAGTTTATATCATGGTGTCAGTAATCTATTAGATAAATTAAAAGCTTGCAAAATAAAACTAAAATTCTTTATAGAAAATATAATTAATTAGCGCTGTTTCAGTGAAATCAATGAGATTTTAAAGATGTTGATCGATAAATTCAATCTCAGAATGAGTAGAAAAATTTTTTTCTTCAACATGAGTTTTTTTTCAAGGTACTACAACTTTAAAAACATCATTAAGGTCTATCATAATATTCATCAGTTCCATATATTAAGCCACATTTTTTATAAGCATTTTTAATTTCTTTCTTCGATAACGAATGAAAAGCTTCTGAAAGCAATAATGGTATATCAGCTACAGCTAATGGATGTTGATTTCGAATAGATTCTCGAAATGAGTGCCACAGTGGATTGTCCAATGGTAAAAGATATTTTGCGGATGTTGTTGGGATGTGGAGTATTTCCTTCACTGAATGACATGTTCCATCTCGTAATGCTTGAATTATATCCATTTTATTAAGTGCACGATTTTGATCACAAATCAAATAAATATTGACGATATTCGGTCTCTCGATTGCTAGTGCTAATGTATCAGTAATTTATTGGTTAATCACCACTTGACGAACACCTTTAAATCTTCGACGTTCACGATCTTCAGGACACAATGTCATGCATGCGATAGGTTGAGATCCGTTAATAGCACCAATAAAATCATATCGTTTGGAATATGCTGAGGGTTATATAACCAAGATAAGTGGCTGTTGACCAGGAGCAACAAGAGTTGACCAACATTGTACCAAAAGATATCATCATCTAGAAACAAAAAAAGGGCATGGATGAGATAATCAAATCATTATTAACTTAATATTTACTAACCATCACGCAATGTAAGCTCAAGAGATTTTTTTCTATCGTATACCACATTCTTTACCGTATCGTCTGATGGTGCGTATCGATACTTCTCGTTTTAGTGAAGATTCGACATGTGCCTGAACCTTTTTATAATTAACTGGAATACGTTGATTACTCATTTATTTGACAAAGTCTAAAATGTAATTTTTAACTTCTTGTTATGTCATTGTGCGATTTCGATGACCTCTAGGTCTCTGATCTAATGAATCGACAGTACCATCCCATCGAGAATACTAGCTCATGATAAGTTTATATCCACCTGTGATTTTAAAACGTTTGGCTAATGATTTAAATCCACAACCGGAAATTCCACGATGATATTCTTCAAGCACTTTATGCTTGAATTGTGATATGTATAAATCATATTTACACATCATAATAATGATAGACAATAGAAATTAATATCAAAATACACAATATGTGACAGGGTAAAAGATAACGAATTAAGAGACGGCCCATCAAAATATCAAGGATTGCGAAAATATGGTGGTAAACAGATTTTGAATCTGACCCTATAGGAAGTTAGGCCTTAGTGTATTATGGAATAATCCAAAGTTTCACGGTCTAAAGATTAACTCCTGCTGAGTTAGAGTGGACCGACCTGAGATACCCCCTAAATAGAGCTCTAAAAAGTGCCAAAAATTGACTTATTACTTTTTATGAATTTTTTTCTTGAAAATTGTCCACTATTCAAATTGAGTCATATACCAATCGATAGAGCTTTACTTGCTCTACAAAACTGTATATATGACATTTCTGCTTACCCTTAAAATAGAGTCGAAATGCTTCAAATACAGTGTTTTTTCAGCATATAAAAATTGGTCTATTTTTCAATATATTGGCCAAAGGTATAGATCAGAAGTCGATTGCCAAAAAAAATTTTATTTAATTGGGTAGCCCATTTAATTCTGCATCGAATCATATATAGAACATTGTCTCAAAATATACTCATGTGAAAATGTTCACATCTGAATATCGACGACTGACATCATATTTTACCTATATTGAGTATCAGATCATATTCATATTTGAATTTTTTTTCTTGAAATATTTCTAGTGGTCAAATTTAATCATGTACCAATCAACAGAGCTTTACTTGCTCTACAAAACTGTATATATGACATCTCTCTTTAGTCCCGATATAAGATTGAAAAAGTTCAAATACTATCATTTTTGGCATTACATCACGTTTTGTCTTTCTAATAATTTGATGAAATGTCCATATCAGAAGACGATTCTCGAAAAAATAATAACATCAAATTGTAGCCCACTCAATTCTACATCGAATGATGTATCGGACATTATTTTGAAATGTTCAGAAATCCAGCTAGCCAGTCTCAAAGGTTCTCTACTGACGTCATAGTTACATATCATACATTAGATTAATGCATTCTTTTTCTTATATTTAGAGGGTTCTAGATATTTATTCTAATCAGGGTTAGAATATGACATTTGAATAATTTTAAGCGACTCAAACTACTATATGTGTAGCCTAGTTGAGTTCGATACGATAATCGCTTGAGATCAAGAACTCATCATCTTCTAACGAATTATTAGTAATATTATCTAGAATACGAAGAGGATGAATTATATTGAAGAAGTAAATGACTTTTTGCGATTTATCAGGAGGTGCTCCTTCTTTTCTCGAAAAGTGTGCTATCTTGTTGTATTCTTATAAACACTAAGCCAAATCGTATATATAAACCATCTTCTGAAGTTAATACGAATTATTTAATCAAGATTTCTTCACGAGTGTACGAAGTTTAATCTTTCTTTCAATGACCTGAAATGTATTTGCTGTTTGAGGCATAGGCATTATTGCAATTTAAAACTCATTCTTGTTGATAATAATTGTATTATGAACGATCATTGTTAGGAAAGTCTCCGTTGTGGATACCGCTTTTTTTTATAGATTTTCTCATGAATAGCACAGCAAGAAATGTAATGGGTGAATCCATGGAGACCCATCCACTTTTTGGAAAGGTCTTTTTTTTTCGATTTTTTTTTGTTCAAAAGGCTGATCTCGACTAGAAAACACTTTTGG
>JAJEKB010006984.1:0-12449 GCA_022393335.1 Macrotrachela quadricornifera | reverse complement strand
TCATTATTCGTAAGTGTAAGTCAAACTTTGGTAGAAATAATCGAATAGGTGATAGTAGCAGTCGACCCGCTTTTACTAATGCTGATTCAGAAAAATCAACTTCAAACTTAAATGGGCTAAAGTATAGTGAAAAGAACCATCACAATGGTACAACTAATGATGGTAGTTCTTTTCAACAACACACATCCTCTATAAATCAACATGCTAATCATAATGAAGTTGACAGTGAGCAACTACCATCGCCTGCTACAGTGTCTATCACATCTCCAAATTACAGTTGACGGTAATAGAATAATCAAAGAAACGGTTAAAGAATAACAAAAGAACAAAATGTCGACGAAGAATTTTTGTTTTTCTTCTTATTAGAAATATTATGTTATTGCTTAAAATTTTTTTTCTTTGTCTATTTTCGTTTGTTTGATGTTCATATATAAAGGGTACAAATTAAATGGTCAGTATTTTATTACAAATGATCAGTAAAATTTGATCAGTATTAAATGTAAATGATCGGTAGAAAATTTCATTTGTCAGTAAAATAATTGGTGATCAGTGACAATCGGATTTGGTCAGTAATTTAATCATTTTATCAGTAAAATAATGAACTTATCAGTAAATAAATATGTTTGGCCTGTGAATCATCGTATTTTTATTAGTCTTCACCATTCCGTAACATCCATCGATTACCACATATATGTTGACCATGTTTGTAAATATTATTACTATTCGATGTTTTACGATGTAGATGAACATATAACTTTTAGCGATAGTTATTCCACTTTAACAAAGAGCTAGATTCATAATATGTTCCATTGATTGTTTTTCTACTTAGGAGGAACCCTTCCAAGTGTTCCCTCCAATTTCAATAATTCTTTTATAATCACAAAGTACATGGTGTCCTATTACATAACTGAAAGGAATTCGAGTTAATAGTGAGTTTTAAGAGAACTACCACTTTGTAAATGTATCAGGCTTTTGAAAATCCCTGTAGGCGACCTCATGCTTCGAAAAAAACAAAAATTTGATTTACAATCTGTAGTTTTGCCAAAATAAAGATCTCAACTAGACTAGTCTGCACGAAGACACTCAGAAGTTTTAGACAAAGTTTCGTCAAAATCTAATACTTTTCAAAATTTGTAGTCTATATGGGAAAGAATCTATATAATGGAATCGCTCTATTTTGACGAAACTTTGTCAAAAACTTTTGAGTTTCGTCGTAGAGACAAGCAGAGATGCAGAATCTGCCGTAAAAATAAAAACTTTCCCCCACCGATCAATCGCGCAGATAGGTAGATTTTGCACTTCTGACACATATTTTTCAGAAATTTTCCCCGATCGATTGGTCGCGCACACGGGTAGATTCTACACCTTTGCAGTCGAATCCAGATGAAATTTTGATTTTCGCGAAACTTCAGATTAAAAACCCTATTTTTGTTTTTTTCTAAAGCATAATATTCCCTAAAAGGATTTTTAAAAACGTGGGGATGTGGGTGAAGGTAATGATTTCTGCTCTACATCCACACCCTCATCTAGCGTTCGGCGAAAGGTATTAAATTTCGAGAAAAAACACGCCGAGGTTGACCTTCAAAATCTATAAAAGCATCAGTTATTCAATAAACTTTTTGTTAATTGTAATTGTACTATTTTTCACTGATATAGATAAGGAAAAAACTGATCAAAAACAAATTATCTACTGACTGAAATTTAATTATTTGCTGATCATATATTTTGATTTAATTACTGACATTTGAAATTATTTACTGCGCAAAAAATATTAACCATTCGATAAGAAAAATACTGATCATTTAAATAGGATCCATATATAAATCAATCTTAGAAGAAAATATATAGATTTGACTCAAGAAAAAATTTTTATGTAAACTACAGTTGTTCAATAGATCAAATCTTATACTATTTACATTGTATATCAGGTAAATACTTGATGGTATTCCATTTCCTTAGACTACTGTTCAATTTTATCTTCCTTCTCTCTAGTATTTCAAAGTAGAAAAGCGATAATCAATTCCTTCTCCGACATTTTGAAATAAAAAAGAAAATCTAAATCATTGTGACTTTAATCAAGAAAAAATTGTTCATCTATTGGATGTCAATATCAAATAATCGACAGAAAACAGATAGTCTAATGGTATGGAGATCCTATATTGATGAACGCATACTTCAATGATTTTTCTCAAATATATAATATAATCATTGAAATAAGATTATAACAGAATTATTACTTCTTTTATAATGTAAAACGAAATCTTTAATTGATTAAACAACTAGAATATAATTTGTGGTTGTGTGAATACGTTTGAACTCCAATATATTTCTTATATGTTCTATACTTTACTTTTGAACTGAAGTTCGCCTGTGTAGGAGTGATTTTTAGATTTTAAAATAGTGAACAAATGTCTATTAATATTGCATGTGACGTTTTTCCACATGTGATTTAATGACACACGATCAATGATTTTTTGGGACATGTCGTTATATAAACTTCATAGGTATTTTAATATATAGAGCGATGAATTTCTTTTGTTCGACCTAGATCATTAATGTATTGCTAGTCGTTTTTATCTCAAATGTTGATAACATCTAACACTCATCGATTCAATTTATTTGGTCCTCAATTGATGATTGAGATTTTTTATATGCTGCCCTATGCTGCAGGAACAATTTATGATAATATAGTGTTACATAGGTTTTTAGGCTTGTCAAAAAATTGTTTCAAAACAAGTGTATTTGTATGAGGTTTAGGTATTCGTGCCATTCTTTTAAATAGCATCACATTGGATCCTAGGTCAAATAACTATGGTCATAAGCGACCGTTTTTTGTACATTTGGGCTGCATAGTATTGTGACCATATTTTATCGTATCGTAAACTATTGGACACTCGATTATCAAATTGTGAAACGACTGTTGTCAACTATATATGACAATACAAAACATGACCGTAATACTGTGTTTACCAAACATCCAGTTTATGACTATTCAGGACCGTAAACTGTACAAAACGACAGTATATTTTAACGTGTTTTTAGTCGACTTCGAGACTATAATCGTCATTCTAGGATAATACTGTTTCTTATAATAGTAAAAACATAAACATGAGAATGCGATGATAATTTTTTTGAAATCGATAAATATAATATAGACCGTAGTTTGCACGCATTTCGATGTAGAGAAATAATAAAATGTTACAGGTTTGCTTAGAAGATGCACCTCGAAAAGCTCTAGAAAAAATTTCTGAATAAATGTTTACAAACTTTTCTGGATACCTAGGCATGCACCGAATCCGAACTCAGGTTCGGGGTTCGGGTACTTTTGAACATTGTAAAAATTTTTCTAGGAGGTCCATGGGTCTTTAGTTTTTGGTACTGTTTTCATTGTTTGTAGGCCTTTCATAACCAACCATGAAACCATTTCTTTTGACTTACCATTATCTCTTTTATAAAGCAGCTCAAAAATGACTGAACTCAGTACCGAACCCGAACGTTCGAGTTAGGCGCATGCCTATGAATACCTATTTCATGGTAACACGTCAGTTGAGCTTCTCGCCTTATGAGTCTTTGATATTTGAACTTAATAAATTAATTAACTACATAATGATTTATTATAAGACAAAAATCAATAATTTCAAAAATCAAAAGAAGTTCTGGCTCTTTTATCAGGTGGACTAGGATAAATGGCACTCTCAGCATTTTGGGAATATTTCTTTGTCTTTCTAATTAAAAGTCTTCATTATTTAACGAATTTTTAAATTGAAAGTGTGCAAAAATCATTGTGATATTCGGAATCAGCACGTTCGATTACCTACTGTCAACTGAGTTTCAGCTCAAAAGCGAGGAGACAGTTGGTGGCCTTCTATTGAAGGTCAAATTTTGACCAATTATTAATTAAAAGACACTTCAAAATTAATAATTAATTAATAACCTTTTTCATCATTTTGAGGCGCTTTTTACGAAAAAAATTGCCATTTTTTGTAAAAAGCATTAGAAAATCGATTATTTTCCATAATTATTAATCGAAGTTTATTAAAAATTTAACATTTTTGTAATGTATTAATTAATTATTACGCGACCTTCTAACAAGGCGTTTGAACTTTTGTCCGAACATGGCTTTACACAGAGGGTGGCCTTCTATTCTGAAGGCGGGAGTTTATATAATTTGAATCTATCTTGTGTTGTGTTTGTCATTTCTTCCATGCAAGGGTGGCTCAAGTCAACCAACATCTGGAGGGGGGAGGTGAGGTGTACCATTATTTTTGATGATAAATGAAAAAAAAATTCCGATTTTCTTGAGCAAAAAATAGAATTTTTTCTAAGATTGAAGGGATAGTCGTCCCCTGACACCCTGCGATCGAGCCACCTCTACCTCAATGGTAACAAATAATTTTCGCGCTTTATTTTAATTTGAACTTATAATATCTATTCTTAGAGGTCGAGATAGTATAATCTTGCGATCTCTCAAAATTGATTTGACTTCGATCAAATTTTGTCAACACGACCATTATCCGTTTCAAAATATAAGTCACCTTGTTGTTTTTTAAATAAGTTTCAATAGGAACAAGATAGAGACATGCAGTTTTCACCGTTTAATAGTTAAGATCCAAGAGCATGTTTTCATAAGCAAAATCTTCTGAGAAAAAAAATCAAAAGATCGGTTTCCAGAAGACCTTTGAAAACCATGCTGAACTTCTAAAAACTGTCATAGAAATCTACTGATTTTTTACTTATTCGAAATCAGCATTGAAAACTGCCTTGTCTCATAGACATTACGAATTTTCGAATGCACTTTTTTTTCATGGAAAAATTTACCTCTAGCTGCCCTAAGGATCACATCAAAAAATGAATTCTGTCAAAAGGCCATTTTACATTGTCTGGCCATTTGCGGGTTTGTATCCTACTAACATAATAAAAGCTCCGAACTTGCTTTTCACTGTTTAGGTGACTTTTTGACTGAATTCATTTTTTGAGATAGTCCTGTGGGTAGCTAGGGGGTAGATTTTTCGATGAGAAAAAAGGTTCATTAAAAAGTTCGGAATGTATATGAGTCGACATAATTTTCAATGCCGATTTCGAATAAGTAAAAAAATCAATAGATTACTATGACAGTTTTCAGAAATCGAGCGTGGTTTTTCAAATATCTTCTGAAAAATCGATCTTTGAATTTTCTCTCAGAAAAGTGTTTGTCTATCAAAATATGCTATTGTATCTTGGCTATTAAACGCTGAAAACCACAGGTCTCTATCTTGTTCCTTTTGAAACCAATATTAGCTCTTGATCATTCAGCGATCTCCTTACATATTCTTGAGTAGAAATTAATTGGAAAATATTGTTGAAGAAAGATGACCAACAACTCTCTATGCAACTGACCCCATAAAATAAAGTGGTAAATGAATGATTAGCCATTACACTAATACGCATCTGAAATACGACAAATTCTGGTTGTGACAATATCATTTGTAATTCAGAAACACGACATAATTTTATTTTAGCGGCATAAAGTTTTAGTCTTTATTAGATTTATTAGTGTTGTCTTCGAGCTAAACTAACTTTGAACAATGTATAGCAGCAAATAATACAGAAGGCATACAACAAACAAACGGAGTTGTGCATCACAAAGATAATTGACAAATGTATTATTCATTTTTTCTTTACCTGTGCACATTCACATAGTTTTCTTTCATTCCTGCTCATGTAAGCCCATAGTTAAAAGTGTTGTTGAAACAACATATAGTAAAGTGTCTCCCATAAAGCCATTAACACATGCGTTACCACTCCAATAGGACAATGTAACCGTTACCATCTACCTTTATCGTTGTACAGCTATTTTTAAATCAATTTCTCACAATCATCAACTATATATTTCGTCTTTTTTTTTTGTCATCTTAACATTAGTTCTGTATTCCGATAGTCTTAATTTTCAATCTTACATTTGTTCGTGACGACATCTAAACATAGATAACAAATATGAGCATGAACAGGTACGTCATTACGAAAAGCTGTTAGCTAGGCATGTACTGAGCTCAGGAATAAACCGGGAATTCCAGGCTCGGTCGTTCCCGACACCAGAAATTCCGCGAATAGTTATTGATAAATAACTCGTTCCTGTGGCTAGTTTCCTTGGCTTTATTCAGGGTCATAATCTCGAAATTGATTGTCCCTCTCCATGTTTATCTCTAAACACTGTTTCATTCACTGCAACAGGAGAAAGAAATTCTCTGGACATAATCTTAGATCCTCAAATACTATATTATGGCTGGGATGACACTTCAGCTTTTCTATTAATCGAAAAACTGGCCAATCATATGGCAGGAAATTGTAACTCACTTATGTAATTACTAACCATAGGAGATTCCATGAGGACTTTTGTAGAGTACCCTTGACAACTTCAAATTGCCCGGAACAACCCTATGTTCCATCTCTATCTCCATGGGGAAAAGTTGTCTCGAAATCTGATTGGCTGAAACTCTTTTGTAACTAACTATTCCCGGGATTCGCGGTACCGGAAATGACCGAGCCCGAGAAGCTCAGGCTTGTTGCACGTCTACTGTTAGCATCAACCTGTTGAAATTAAAATCCGAAACACGATGCAGCTACTTATTGAAAATAGAGGGCGTGGTAAATTCCTATTTCCAGAAAATTCAAATAAAATGACGATAAGAAAAAAGTGTACAGTTTAAGTTTGAGTTGGGTCAGAATGAGAAATTCATTTTTATGTAGATGGTGTAGGAATATAAATGATATAGTTTCACCTTGGGTTGAGTTGGGTTGGGTCGAATGAGAAAATACAATCAGATACTACGCCTGCCTGTGTTCTAAGATAACGCAACTACATTCACATACTCACCCAACCTGACGTTTTAAGCTTACTGCCTTCATTATCTTGCAGACAAAAGCAGTTTTGGTATCATCATTGCGTTCTTCTGAAGCGTATGATAATACCTGTGACTGCTCGGAGACATAGCCTCCGAGCTGCCTACTCCTTATTCGGACCCACGCGCTCCTTCGAAGCACATTGTGTATCCTGCGGTATTTTGATGATAAGACTCCCCTTCTACCTTCTGAAGAATAACGTGTTTGAATGACGATTTTTGTCTTGTATGTATCAATTGCTCTATGAACAGAACGACATAAATCATCCAGTGTATTTCCTTTAGGCACATAAATCTTCTCTCCTTACCACCTCATTTATGGAGCTATCTTCAATAAATTTTGTTGTCAAATTTTATAAAATTTCAAACTGTTGCTGTTTTGCAGGATTTAAGGAATTGGCTAGTCACATTTATAAATTATAATTCAGATAAAATTTTATCTATTATTTTTGGTATGAAGAATGGTGACTCGTTTATTTTCAGTTATTTTCGAATTGATATTATACAATTAAGTGATTATTTGTATTTGAATTCGAATTAGGAAATTCATGTCTTGTTTTGTAAAATGACCTTCCTGACCCCACTCAATCCAATCCAATCCAAATTTAAAGTGTACATTTTCCTTTTATATTCTTTGGGACAAATACACTTATCAATGCCCCCTTATCTAACGATCTAAATCGATCAATTAGCCTCTAGGAGGTCTATTAAAACGGTTTCCAATGGTCTACAAGTGCCCAAGACCAATAAGTTAAGAGATAACTTTATCTGAAAAATGTTGAAAATAGATGGCACTATGATCATGTTAGGGTAAAAAAAATATCAAAGCAATATCAGAAGTAGAAAATAAGTCAACGAATGAAAGGAAAGAGAAAAAGAAGATATCTATATGTCTCGTGTCATCTGTACGATAAGAAAATAGAGAAAGAAAGAGAAATCAAACATATATAAATAACACTCTTTTATTTCTGTACATTTCACTCTCTCCTATTTGTAAGCAATGATCGTTCACCCTAAGCTCCTTAATGTCAATATGTTCACATGGGGTCTACTACTTCAGAATGCCGAAGAGACCCAGAAAATTGCTGAAGAACTTAATTTAGTTCCTAATCGATCAACGCCTCCTCCTATTCACTGTGGTAAAGCTATGAGGGTCACTCAGCGACCTGGTCAAACTAAAATCAGTTGGGTTTGGTCTTGTGCGGAGAGATCGCACAAAGCTAAATCGATAGGCCACAGAAAGAAAAGCTGTAATAAGACTGTTAATCCAGCCAAAAACACTTGATTTGAAAATCATAAACTACCAATCCACTACTGCTTGGCTATTATGTTTGCATTTGTTTGGAAGATACCTGTTAATCAACTTTTAATCCATCTTCAAAACTGGGAGGCTGACCGCACCATTAGCAGTACCGCAGTATCCGATCATTATTCGTTTTGCCGTGAAATCTGCGAAGTAGTGGCCTCTCACGTGGAAGGACAGGTTGGAGGTCCCGGTCTTACAATCGAATGTGACGAGACCTTTCTCACTCGTCGCAAATACAATAGAGGCCGGTATACTGATTCGCACAGTATTGTATTATTTGGTATTTATTGTCGGGAAACAAAAGAAGGGCTGTACTTTCGAACCAATCGCAAATCTAAACGTGATCTGTGGCCACTTCTCTCGAAGTATGTTCATCCTGAAATTAAACGCATATGCACTGATCAAGCCAAACAATATAAGAAAGTTAAGACGCTCTTCTCAGAATCCACTCAACACACCACCGTCAACCATTCGATAGGAGAGTTTGTCGACAGAAATGACAAGGAGAATCACATAAACAGCATCGAGAACAATAACAAACACCTGAAGAGTTTCTTTAAATCCCGACGATCTGACCAACTTATTTATCAATACATGGCCATGCACTTTTATTTTAACCGTTACATAAAGAAACACAAGACTCTTGGCGCTCAACTTCAACAATTTATTAATGATGTTATTCGTGTGTATCCTGGACCACCAGAGTTAGGAGTAGAGGGACTTACACTGACTGAGATCAACCTTCCAACGCCTGAGAGTGAGAACATCGAACATCTTATGCCAATCCCTCGAGCTCCTAAACGAAGCAAACAAGAACCCCTCTGCGAAATTGAAGATGAAATTGAAGACATGGATGATCCTGAATGGGGACCTGGTGATTTCTAATTATTTAACTATTTATTTGATTTTTTTATTACATTTTAATTCAAAAAATAAGCTATTTACGCATTTTTATACACAGCTCTAATTTTCCATATATCTCTTAACTTATTGGTCTGGGGCACTTTTAGACCATTGGAAACCGTTTTAATGGACCTCCTAGAGGCTAATTGATCGATTTAGACCGTTAGATGAGGGGGCATCGATAAGTGTATTTGTCCCATATTCTTTGATAATTATATGAATTTTCTATGATTATTTTAAAAATCATTCAATTAAATTCCCAGTAAATTTTTCTTGTCGTCATTTTATTTGAATTTCCTGGAAATAGAATTTTACCATGCCATGTGAAAATAAGGAAAGGACAAATACTGTTAAGGTCATCTTTTTGTGGCGTCACCGTTTTTCAAAAAAAAAAGAATTACATGTTTTGAATCAGTGCCAATTTTGAATGAACTAAGGTATGCTTTCTTGTCCAAAAAGGCCTTCCATTTTTCATAGAATATTTGGCACTTACAGAAGACACTGAAGAGCCATATACGATAAAATCTATTTTCAGGATCTAGCCGTTTGAATAATTACATGTATATGTGATCTATCATTTTAAACAGTAGAACTTCTTCAAGTTTTACAGAATCGCCGAAAAAATGCATTCAATAGTTTCAGCTCATAAACTCACAGCAAAAAAATATGTTGCTGCTCTACATTATAAGAACACATTGCATAAGCAAGTAATATTCCAAAAACTTCCTCACTATAATCTCGATGTTTAAAAAAAGATAATTTCTAATCTATATATATAAAGAAGAAGGTTTATTTGTGTGTTCTTCATACATTTTGATACGGTACGAACATCGGCGGGCCATCAACAGGGCAAAGTAGAGCAGTTGCCCCAGCAAAAATATTCGGAATAACCAATAATTCGTCAAAAATTGATACTTAAAACGATTTTTTCCAGCAATTGCCACACCAAATATTTTATTGCTGGCCCGCCAATGGGTACAAGCAAATACAATGAAATTTTGCACAGAATACTCTTTCGACTAGAGAAAGGTCATAGGATAGTTTTCTAGCCAAAATTTTCACCTGAGGAGGTGTTTTTCCTCTCCTATTGTTGGTTTTACTACAGTAAATGCTTTTTCGAGAGGATTTTTCAAGGGGGTAACAGCTGCTTCTCCCTTGGGATTTTTGCGAATGATTGTTTCCTCAATTATTCAAGAACGAAGGTGTAGAAAAATCTACTTTTTGCCGTTGCACATAGGACATTTTAGAATACTCGAAAAAAACGAACACAATGTGTAAAATGAAGATGCAACCATAGTAATGAAAATTTCCATCGAACGAAGAAGATAACAACTGAGATAAAATTCCATTACTCATAACTCATAATCTATATATATAAAGAAGTTGTGTCTGTCTGTCTATCTGTTTTATATGCATTTGGGCACCGCGCTAGCTAGCGGTGTCAAATTTTTCATGGCATACTCTTAGGTCCTGAGGAGGATCGAGAGCGGAGTTAGGATGACCGGCAAGAGGGTTGGTCTGAAATTTCACACAGGTTATGATACATTGCAATTTTTCCCAATCTTACAAAAAAATCAGAGCATTTGCTGCCATTGTTAGAATATCCACCTCATAGTGTCGCTTTTTTTGCACTAGGTGTTGGTATAAAGTATGGCGATAGGCATGAGTTAAGAGAAAGACACTTGCACTTCCATAGTATTTACTGAATTATCCGACTTATAGATGAATCCAAGTGTATGTGCGGCAGGGACATGTAGTAGTAATAGATGAAAAGGTATTAAGCAAACCTTCTTTACATCTTCCGTCGTTTTCTAACTTGATAAGTTTCCAGGAAGAAGTTCTTTCGAGCAACGCCGGATACTACCATCAGTTGGATATAGAATAGAACAAACAAAGAAGAATCTCGAGATCAAAGACCTATCTGAAAAGCTATCTTTCTGCATGCCGTAAATTTTTATAAAGAAACAATGTCGGATCAGAACTGCCAGCTAGGCCAGGTACATGACAGACGTCTACCAAACGACTAGGTAGGTCAAGCTGAATTTTTAAATTTTAGCTTGACCTCATCCGTCGACATATTTTTGCACCTGACCTGTAGGCAAGATCACATGAACTTGTCACCTGAGTACAATCAAATCGAAATATGAGGTAGCGCCGTAAATTGATAAAATTTGATAGTTACATCGTCCTTGATGATTGAGAGAACCGTTTGTTACATTGTAGAAAGAAGACAATAAGTATAAGAGATTTGTTTCAGTTGAAATGAAGAAGCAATAATTCTATATAGTTAAAAGAGAAACAATGTTGTATCTTAGTTTCTAAATTGTTTCGCTTGGCAACACATTAAATTAAATAATGTTTGCTGGTGAAACTTGTATTTTATCATCATCTTCCCCCTCCATATATTGCAATACTTTCAAATAACACTGTCACATCTAGAAATGCTGCTTTGGCACTCTTCGTAGAACAACATATTGTCGGAAATCAACTAAACTAGATTTTCAAGTATCTAAAACCTTTTAAAAGTTTTGTGTAACACAAATTGAGATAAAGGAAGACAGTGAATGTAAATCATTTTCCTCCAACTAAAGCTTCGTTGCAAATGTGTATCTATAAAACTAGAGTAATAATAGTGAAAAAAAATTTACAGTGAAATAGATTCTAGTTCATTTGAATATGTAAGTTTCACATTTTAGCTCCAAAGGAGTTCCACTGACAAGCTTTTTCAGAGATGATAAAGTTTTTTGGAACTCCTGAAACTTTTTAGAATTTTAGATGTTTTCACTGTATAAACCGCTTAACGGTATCCAGTACCTTGTGATGCTCTTTCTTTGGAAAACCTTTTGACTTTTTGGGATCAGTATGAAATTTTATTAGGTTTTGGGATGCTCGAAAGATTATTTGGGAAAGATACTTTAAAGATTCCTTTCCCACTCAGGACGCTTCTTGAAGATGTTTGCGAAAATCACTTATCAAAATACTTAAAAAATTCGAAAAAATTTTGTGGAATTTTTTGCTGGTTAACAATGAACACTACCTGATTATTGGTGGGAAGGGGTGCGTAGTCCTCTACTTTCACGACGCCTGACTATGATTGTTAGAGAAATAAAGAAATATGGAAGAAATTTTAGGGAAAACAACCTACTGGAATGAATGATTATTCTAAGCATATTTTCGTTTGTAGACTATTTTTCATTTTTCTTTTACAAGTCAATTAAAATGTTTATCTTATTTCAATTATTCTCATTACTATTACTCATCATATACTTCTCATCTGCGGCCAATTTTTCACCTGAAACAAGTGATTATAATGCATATGGATTGAAAGTAGCTGCTAATGATTTAATGATTGTTGAAGTTCA
>JAJEKB010006982.1:0-14781 GCA_022393335.1 Macrotrachela quadricornifera | reverse complement strand
TATTGAAACTCGTGATTCTAAGCAAACAAAATAGTCCAATATCATGAATTATATATCAATCGATAGCTCTTTGATAGAGCTATCTATTGCACGACAAAAATCTAAAATATTCCCATCTCAGGGAGGGATCACCTAGGTGACCGGAATTTGGACATCTACACATACTTTTTTGTTTTATCATTGATGGATATGTTAAAAATAACATATATGTTAAATTTGAACATCATTCAATGAAAATTTTGTTTAAAATGATATTAAAAAAAAATTTTAAAAAAATCAATAAAAAATCGAAATATTAATTTTAGCAATAAAAAGTAAACAGTAACTTCGTTTGCTTTATACCGCTGGATTGTAATGTAACTTGAGTCAAGGAACATTTTTTAATTCGGACTCAGGAAAAAATTTTTTAGTTTAGACATGAAAAATGTCTATTTACTCAATTTTTTAAAATTTGTATGTATTTTACATAGATTGTTCCTATTAGGAACATTTTCTCGCTGTCTGTTCGTATTGGGAACAGTGTTCCTAAGAAGAACAGGCAAGATATTTTTAAAATTGTAATAACTTTGTTATTACAAATTGAAAAAATTTGAACCTTGATATTCAATAGTATCAAATGATAAGGAACATTTTTTGTTAAAGAAGTATACCGAAATTTTTTATTCCAAGAATAAAAAAGTCGATTTACTAAAAAAATTTTTATTTCTATGTATCTTACATAGATTGTTCTTATTAGGAACATCTTTTTGCCTTATTGTTCTTATTAGAAAAAGTGTACCGAATAAGAACAAATTCAGTTACTCGCAAACTACCGCTAATTACTTAACTAGTTTACGAGATAATTAGTTAATTTTTACATCATTCGATGCAGCAGACATTTCTGCACCCAAATATGTAAAAAAAAATTTTTATCATGAAAAATAACTTTTTAGCAAAGAAAATACTCTGTCTTTTAAGAAACCTGTTCTTATTAGGAACTCTGTCTGTACGATCAATTGGAACGGTGTGTACGCTCAACAATGGACTAGAGAAAGAAATGATTGATTCCTGATCAAAATCTTTTCCATGGCAGCAACAAACGATTAGAACAACGTCTCGAGGTCGAAGTGCATTGGAGTTTTTGTAATTTCACATGTTGATATTCTCAAAAATCTTACAGTCCACCTTCCTACCAATCGCTGTTTTCTATTCAATAATTTTTTCTCATGTTTTTCATTGTTCCAAGATTCTTTCTTCCATTTTATTTTTCACTGTGATTTTACCACACCGTTAATCACGCCATTTTTTGTTTTTATCTTTGCCATCTATACCAACCGTACGTCTAAATTCATTTCTCTTTCCTCTATACAAAATAAATCGCCTACCTTGCTGATAACGGTAATCGACAATCCATCGACATACATGACTGCCTACGGACAAATCTAAAGCAGCTCAACCGTAAACTCTCCCATCTCCTCTTTTCCATCCAACTATATATACCAATGACTACGACACACACATTCACAATCAAACTCAAAGCCTTCCATCCGACTACGATATCAACAAACAAAGACAATGACCTGCAAATACATCGCTATAATAATGGTTGCCATAATTTTAATGGCACAAATGATACATGTATTCAGTTATAGTCACGATGAAGACTTCGATGATTCATTCGAAAACCAACAACAACAATTACGTGTGCTCTTGCGTCGTGTCCTCTACCAAAAACGTGCACATCTTCGACTATTACGATTTCCCCGTCTAACACAAATCAAACCTCGATAGCCTAACCGACTGCAATAGTTGAAAATCTTCATACACACATATCTTAATTATCTCATTTTCACCAACCAATCAACTCTCATTCTATCTCTCCGACGCGATAATACCTGAACAAAATGCGGTGACTGTCTCCAATTATTATCCACTTTCGACCCAAAGAATGAGAGTTTATCCGATGATAAAAGTCACCTGACAAATGAATCATTGTATAAAATGCATCATTTCTCATGCGACTTTCATCATCACATGAACTCTTATTCTTTGTGTCAAAGACGGGATAATAACTGAACACAATCAGGGGACTGTCTTCAGTTATAACCCCTCCTCGACACAAGGAATGAAAGTTCATCCTATCATCAAAGTCACATGAGACATGAATCGTTCTATATAATGATTCATCTCTCATCTGACTTTCATCATCAGATGAACTCTCATTCTTTGTGTCGAACGCGGACAATATCTGACGCGAATCAGCTGACCGTCTTCAGTTATTATCCCCCTTCCACACAAACAATGAAAGTTCATTCGATGCTCAACATCACATGCCAAATCAATCATTCCATACAATGATTCATTTGGCATCTGATTAACATCATACGATGAGCTCTCATTATTTGTGTTGAAGGGAGAAAATAACTACAGAAAGTTATTGTGACTTTATTCAGTAATTATCCATCCTCGACACAAAGAACGAGAATTCATCCGATGACCAAAGTCACATGAAAAATGAATCATTCCATATAACGATTCATTTCTCATGTGATTTTGATCATCGGAAGAACTTTCGTTCTTTCTGTCGAAGGGAGATAATTACTGGATAAAGCCACGATAACTTTCGGCAGCTATTATTCGCGTTCGACACAAACAATGAGAGTTCATCTGATGATCAAAATCACATGCCAAATGAATCATTGCATAGAATGATTCATTTCTCATGTGACTTTGATCATCAGATCAACTCTCATTCTATCTGTCCAAGCGGGATAATTACTCAATACAGTCATCTGATTCTCTTCAGTTATCATTCTCCTTCGACACAAAGAACGAGATTTCATCCGATGATCAAAGTCACCTGAGAAATGATTCATTGCATACAACCATTCAATTCTCATCTAACGTTGATCATCCGATGAACTCTCATTCTTTGTGTCGCACGAGGAACATAACTGAATGCAGTCACCCGATTTTCTTCCGTTATTAACCCCTTCGACACAAAGAATGAAAGTCAATCCGATGACAAAAGCCACACGAGCAATGAATCCTTGTAAACAACGATTCATTTCTCACATGACTTTGAACATCGGAAAAACTCTTATTCTTTGTGTCCAGGGGCGGTTAATAACTGGAGAAAATCGGTTAACTGTATTGAGTTATGATCCCCCGTTTCGACCCAAAGAATGAGAGTCGCTCCGATGATCAAAGTCACATGAGAATTGAATCGTTGTATGCAATAATTCATTTCTCATGTGACTTTGATCATCGAATGAAATCTCATTCTTTGTGTCGACGTAGCATAGTAACTGAAGACTCTCACCTGATTCTCGCCAGTTATTATCACCCTTCGACACAAAGAATGACAGCCGATCCGATGATCAAAGTCACACGAGAAATGAATCATTGTATACAAAGATTCATTTCTGATGTGGCTTTGATCATCCGATGACCTTCCAGTCTTTGTGTCGACCGGCAGATCATAACTGAACCGACTCCGTTGACTGTCTCCAGTTATTTTCAGCCTTCGGCACAAAGAGTGAGAGTTCATCCGATGATCAAAACCTCATGAGAAATCAATCATTGTATACAATCATACAATTGTCATCTCATTTTCATCATTCGATGAACTCTCATTCTTTGTCCCGAAGGGAGATAATAACCTAACAAAGATAGATGACTTACCTCAGGTATTGTCAACGTTCGACAGAAAGAATGAGAGTTCATCCGATGATCAAAGTCATGTGAGAAATGAATCATTGAATACAATGATTCATTTCTCATGTGACTTTGATCATCGGATGAGCTCTCATTCTCTGTGTCGAATGGGGATAAAAACTGAAGATACTCACCTGATTCGCTTTAGGTATTGTCCCCGTTCGAAACAAAGAATGCGAGTTCATCCGATGATCAAAGTAATATAAGAAATGAATCATTCTATACAACGGTTCATTTCTAATCTGCCTTGATCATCGGTTCAACTCTCCTTCTTTGTGTTCAAAGCGGATAATAACTGAAGACATTTATGTGACTTTCTTCAGTTATTATCCTCCTTCGACACAAAGAACGAGACTTCATTCGACGATCAAAGTTACATGACAAATGGATCATTCCATACAATGATTCAGTTCTAATGTGGTTTCCATCGTCGGATCGCCTCTCATTCTTTCTGTCCAAGGACCATAATAACTAAAGACACTCACCATAACTTTCTTCAATTATCATCGCCAATGAAGACAAAAAAGGAGAGTTCAACCGATGATCAAAGTCATATCAGAAATGAATCATTCTATACAACGACTCATTCTTGATGTGACTTTGATCATCGGATGAACTCTCGTTCTTTGTGTTGAAGTAGGATAATAACTGAAGAAAGTGATATGACTTTCTCCGGTTATTGTTCCCCTTTCACAGAAAGAATGAGAGTTTATCCGAGCATGCAAGGTACATGAGAAATGAATCGTTGTATACAATGATTCATTTCTCATGTGACTTCCATCATCGGATGAACTCTCATTCTTTGTGTGAAAGGGCAATAATAACTGATGAGAGTCAGCTGTTTCGCTTCAGTTATGATCCCCCGTTCGACCCAAAGAATGAGAGTCGATCCAGTGATCAAAGTCGAGTGAGAAATGAATCATTGTATTCAATGATTCATTTCTCATGTGACTTTCACCATCGGATCGACTTTCATTTTTTGCGTCGAAGGGGGATTATAACGAACAAAGTTATTGCGCCTGTCTTCAGCTATGATCCCCCGTTCGAGACAAAGAAAGAGAGTTCATGCGACGATGAAAGCGTGATGAGAAATGAATCATTGTATGCAATGATTCATTTCTCGGATGACTTTGATCATAGCAAGAACTTTTATTCTTTGCGCCGAACGGCGGATAATAACTGAAGAAAGTTTGTGTGACTGTCTTCAGTTATGATCTCCCGTTCGACAGAAAGAATGACAGTCGATCCGATGATCAAAGTCACACGAGAAATGAATTCTTGTATACAAGGATTCATTTCTCATGTGACTTTGATAATCCGATGACCTTTCATTCTTTGTGTCGAACAGGGGATCATAAATCAACCGAATCAGCTGACTGCCTTCAGTTATTTTCCGCCTTTGACACAAAGAATGGTAGTTCATCCGATGCTAAAAGTCATATGAGAAATGAATTATTCTATACAACGATTAATTTTTCATATGAGTTTAGTGATTGGATGAACTTCTATTCTTTCTGTCGAATGCAGAATATAACTGAAGACAGTCGGCAGATTCGCGTCAGTTATGATCACCCGTTCGACACAAACAATGAAAGTTCATCCGATGATCAAAGTCACATGAGAAATGAATCATTGTATGCAATGATTCATTTCTCATGGGACTTTCATCATCGGATCGATCCTTATTCTTTGTGTCGAAGGGGCGATCAAAACTGACGACAGTCACCCAAACTTTCTTCAATTATTATACGCCATTCGACACAATGAATGAGACTAAATCCGATGATCAAAGTCACATGAGAAATGTCTCATTGTATACAATGAGTCCTTTATCATGTGTCCTTGATGATCGGATGAACTCTTATTCTTTGTGAGGAAAAGGGGATCATAACTGAAGACTGTCACAATAACTTTTGTCAGTTATAATCCCCTTGCGACACTAACAATTAGAGTTCATCCGATGATCAAAGTGACATGAGAAATGAATCATTGTATACAATGATTCATTACTCATGTGACTTTGATCATCCGACGCACAATCATTCTTTGTCTCAAACGGCGGATCATAACTGAACATAGTAATCCGACTCGCTGCAATTATTCTCCTCGTTGGAGACAAATAATGGGAGTTCATCCGATGATCAAAGTCGTATGAGAGCCGAATCATTCGATACAATAATTCATTTCTCATGTCCCTTTGATCATCGGATGAACTCTCATTCATTGTCTCGAACGCGGGATAATAAATGATGAAAGTCACATCACCTTTTGCAGTTATAATTGCCCTTCGACACAGAGAATTAGAGTTCATCCGATGATCTAAGTGAAATCAGAAATGAATCATTTTATACAACGATTCATTTCTAATTTGACTTTCATCGTCCGATGAACTCTCATTTTTTGTTTTGAACGGGGACAATAACCGAAGGAAGTCAGCTAAGTGTGTCCAGGTATAACACCCTTTTCACACAAAGAATGCGAGTGAATCCGATGATGGAACTCTCATAAGAAGCGAATCATTGTATGGAATGGTTCATTTCTTATGTGACTCTGATTATTGGACGAACTCTCATTCTTTGTGTCAAAGTGGGATAGTAATTGAATCGAATCAGGTGACTGTCTTCAGTTATTCTCCCCGTTCGACACAATGAGTGAGAGTGTATCCGATGGTCAAAGGCACATGAGAGATGAATTATTGTATATAATGATCCGTCTCTCATGTAACTGTCATCATCGGATGAACTCTTATTGTTTGTTTGCAACGCGGAGAATAACTGAAGCGAGTGAGATGATTGTGTTCAGTTATTATACCCCTTTGACACAAAGAACGAATTCCTCCGATGGTAAAAGTCAGATGAGAAATGAATCATTGTATACAATGTTTCTTTTGTCATGTTACTTTGATCATCGGACGAACTCTGATTCTCTGTGTCGAAGGACGATAATACTTGGAGAAAGTTATCTGACTTTCATCAATTATTATCCCGCGTTGGATACAAAGAATGAGAGTTCATCCGATGATCAAAGTTATATAAGGAATGAATCATTCTATACAATGATTCATTTCTCATGTAAGTTTGTTCATCGAATGAACTCTGATTCTTTCTGTCGAAGGGGATAATAACTGATAAAAGTTTTGAGACCTTCTTCAGTTATTAACTCCGTTCGCTACAAACAATGAGAGTTCCTCCGCTGATCAAAGTTACATCAGAAATGAATGATTGTATACAATGATGCATTTCTCATCTGACTTTGATCGTCGGATGAACTCTCATTCTTTCCATCCAACGGGGGATAATAACTGAAGAAAGTTTTGTGACTTTCTTCGGTTGTTGTCGCTCTTCAACACAAAGAAAGAGAGTTTTTGTAATGATCAAAGTGGCGTGAGAAATGAATCATTGTTTACAACAATTCATTTGTCATGCGACTTTGGTCAATAGACGAACTCTCCTTGTTTGTGTTGAAGAGGGATAACAACTGAAGAAAGTCACAAAACTTTGTTCAGTTATTGTCGCCGTTCGACTCAAAGAATGACAGTTCATCCGATGATCAAAGTCACGTAAGAAATGAATCATTGTATGCAATGTTTTATTTCTGATGTAAGTTTGATCTTCGGATGAACTCTCATTCTTTGTGTCGAACGGAGCATAGTAAAGGAACCGAATCAGATGACTGTCTTCACTTATTCTCCGCGTTGGGCACAAAGAATGACAGTTGATCGGATTATCAAAGTCATATGAGAAATGACTCATTGTATTCAATGAGTCATTTCTTATATGACTTTGATCGTCGGGTGAACTCTCATTCTTTGTGTCAAACGGGGAGAATAACTGTAGACAGTCGCAATAAATTTCTTCAGTTATTATCCCCCCTTCCACACAACGAAGGAGAGTTCATCGGATGACCAAAGTCACATGTGAAATGAGTGATTGTATACAATGATTCATTTCTCACGTGAGTTTGATTATCGGATCGACTGTCATTCTTCATGTCGAAGGGGGATAATAACTGAACACAGGTATGTGACTGTGTTCTCTTATTTTCCCCCTTTGACACAAAGAATGAGAGTTCATCCGATCATCAAAGTCACATAAGGAATGAATCATTGCATACAATGATTCATTTCTCAGGTGGCTTTGATCGTCGGATGAACTCTGATTGTTTGTTTCGAACGGGGAGAATAACTGAAGGTAGTCAGCTGGCTGTCTCCAGTTATTATCCCCCTGCGACAGAAAGAATGAGAGTTAATAGGATGATCAAAGTCACATAAAGAAAGAATCATTGGATACAATGATTGATTTCTCATGTGACTTTGATCATCCGATGAACTATCATTCTTTGTGTTGAATGGGGGATAATAACTGCCGAAATTTATTTTGACGGTTTTCAGTTGTTGTTTCCGTTCGAGACAAAGAATGAAAGGTCATGCGATGAGGAAAGTGATTTGAGAAATGAATGATTGCGTAGAATGATTCATCTCTCATGTGACTTTGATCGTCGGATGAACTCTGATTCTTTGTTTCGAACGGGGACAATAACTGAAGGGTGTAAGGCGACAGTCTTCAGTTATTATCCCGCTTCGACACTGAGAATGAGAGTTTATCTGATGATCAAAGTCGGATAAGGAAGGAATGAGCGTATACAATGATTCATTTCTCATGCGACTTTGATCATCGGATGAACGCTCATTCTTTGTGTCGAAGGGGGGACAATAACTGAACAGAGTCACCTGTTTCGCTTTAGTAATTATCCCCGTTTCACACAAAGAATGACCGTTGATCGGATGATGAAAGTCGCATGAGAAATGAATGATTGTATACCATGATTGATTTCTCATGTGACTTTCATAATCCGATCAACTCTCATTCTTTGTGTCGAATGGGGAGAATAACTGAAGCGAGTCGGCTGAGTGTCTTCAGTTGCTATCGGCTTTTCACACAGAGAATGAGAGTTCGTCCGATAATCAAAGTCACATGAGAAATGACTCGTTGCATACAATGATTCATTACTCATGTGACTGTGACCATCGGATCGACGACAATGGTTTGTGTCAAACGGGGATAATAACCGACGAAATGTATTGTGAGCGTCTTCAGTTACTTTTTCCGTGCGACAGAAAGTGTGAGAGTTTATCCGATAATCAAAATCACAGGATAATCGAATCGTTATGTACAATGATTCATTTTTTTTGTGACTTTGATCGTGGGATCAACTCTAATTCTTTGTGTCGAAGGGGGATAATAACTTAAGAAAGTCACGTAACTTGCTTCAGTTATTATCCACAGTCGACACGAAAAATGAGAGTTCATCCCATGATCAAACTCACGTGAGAAATGGATAATTGTATACAATCATTCATTTCTCATGTGACTTTGCTCAACGGATGAACTGTGATTTTTCCTGTCGATTCGGGATTATAACTGAAAAAAGTTACTGTGACTGTTTCGAGTTATGATCCCCCGTTCCACACAGAGAATTAGAGTTGATCCGACGATTAAAGTCAGAAGAGAAATGAATCATTGTACGTAACGATTCGATTCTCATGTGACTTTGATTATCGGAGGAACTCTCATTCTTGGTGTGAAAGGTGGATAATAATTGAAACGAATCAGGTGAGTGTCTTCAATTTTTGTCCGCCTGGGACAAAAAGATTGAGAGTTCATTCGATGGCCAAAGTCTCGTGAAAAATGAATCATTGTATACAGTGATTCATGCGTCATCTGAGTGTGGTAATGGGGCTTTATTTTTTTGGTGGTATTTCATATATGACGTCGAGTTTTTGTGTACAGTTTCGTGTGAACTTGTAGTGGGTTGTTTTATTTGGGTGGTTTTGGAATTATTGGTTTTTGGTGAAAGTATAGTGCGGAAGCGGGAATAGAATCTATATGAACTTTTTTTGTAGTTAATTGACTCAAAGTGATTTTTGGAGAGGTTAGTGACTTTGTAAGTGATGAAAGTCGTCTGTCTTAAGTCGGTTAATTGCTGGTTTACGCCATTAGTGTTTTACACTTAAACGGTCTATGGTTTCATTGATAGTGGAAGGTAGGAGCAGAAATGTTTTTTGAGTAGTATTATCCTGAGAAACGAGAAGTTATTTGTGGGAAATTTATTTACGTGTGCAAATAAATAAAAGTGTGCAAGGAAAAAAATGAGAAATAGACACTTGTTTCACAGAAAGATTTTCCAATTAGGTATGTGTTCTTTTATTGGGCACTAAGTGATCGGAATGGATCCGCTGGTAAAGATTTGTGATCAGCTGTAAAAAGCCAGCAGGGCCTTTGCTTATGAATAAATATGTCTTTTCTATCGATTTGTAATTTGAAATAAGAGGAATTGATTCCTCTTTGTCACATACTACGAATTAGATGTACTTTTTTCTCTTCTCTATCCTCTCATATATTCCACATCCGTACACGTGGACGTGCAGTTGTTTAATGAATTTCGTCTTCATCAGTATTATAATGTTTTGGAATTATCTAAGTGACAAATTGTTAATAAAAGTACTTATGAATACGTTTGAAGCTCAATAACCAAATCAGAATGGAATGAATATTACAAGTAATGCAATCTCAGAGCGTGAAATGCATTTTTACAACAGTAAGCAGACTACCAGAAAACACGGTACAAAGTTCAGCGTGAACATTTAAGAGACATTTAACCAATCCTAGTGCACTTGGTGATGATGCCAGATACGTCAGCAATAAAAGATAACGGAAAAACAACCAAGGGAATGTGGAAGAGTTTAATGATGTAGACGAACGCATCAATGGATGAAACGAACAGAATACACAACATGACATTGTTTTGAATAGTAATCAAGCTGTTAATGAACATTGTCTGACCCTCATTTCTAAACAAGTGGTTAACTATGCGATTGACTATTATTTTCCACCAATTAAATTTGTATGCACACCTGAAGTTTAAAAAAAGCGGAGCTGGCTTCATGCAATGATTCATTAAAGATATTGAAAAGAAATTTATGAATGAAAATTCGATGTGTAAAAATCTACTAGCATTCGATGCATGGTGGATAAATTCAGAAGGTGACATGATGTTATTAACAAAATGTATTGAAATATTCATTCATTTATGTATAACAACGAATTATGCAAATGAAATTAACAACGTAAAAATTGATCCACAGTTGCCAAAAAATCTACCATGATCGTGCTCGGTATTGATGAAATTTATTCACAATCACATTTCATTTGAGGAAATTAAACAAGAAGTAAAAGAGAAATGTGCTTCACAATATTCATATAGTGACTCGATGGAACCTAAAACAAATCAAATGAGACTTATTTGAATAGACTTTACTGATGGGAATGAATATAACGGTATGTATCCTCTTCGCTGAAAACAAGATCGCCGAAAACTGACATTACCGACTCGACGTGAAGATGCACCGCAAATTTTCACGTCGAGTCGGCGATGTTAGTTTTCGATGATCTTGTTTTCGGCGAAGAGCATTACATTCAATATAACACGTTACTTCAAAATGGTCAAATGTCATTATTTAGTCAACTCTATGAAGTACACGAATTTTTGGAAGCATCGAAATTACTTATTTGTTCGAAAAGTCAATCACCAGGTAACATGAGAAAGCAATGTCAGTTGACTGATCCTATTCATTTCGTCTCCTACTTTTCGTCCCATCCATGTTGTCCCACGCTCATTTCGTCTCCTTTCATTTTGCCCCAAAATCACTTCGTCTCTTTCACTTCGCCCCATGTATTTTGTTCCCTGAGTTTTGTTTCAAATTTATTTTGTCTTATAGATGATGGCCCTCTACAGTTTTGTTCCTGCTCATTTTTATATGGTTAGCTAACTTTAAGAAAAGACAAGAAAAAAAGAAATATGTGTTAGGATCTGCATCATCTTTAGTGGGTGAGGGTGAGGCGAGGGGGTGAGGGTTAGGGTGAGAATGAGGACAGGATAATGTGTGTGCGCTTAAATACTAATACTGTTGATAAGTTTCAAGGAATCGTCAATGAGTTAATAAATTCCATAGCAAAAATCAAGTTCAAAGAAACAAGTCCCAGTAGGCACCCATCAAGTGGGAGATATTAGTCATGTGAAAAATAACTGTTAGACTGTAATTCATTATTCATGTTATTTTATACAGTAAAGATAGAAGATCGTAGTAGATGATATTGTGCATTAAGTGAAATTGTCGCAATGACTTTTTTAGTGCGACAAATTGCGCAAGGACTTGGTGTATGAAACAAAATTAGTTTGGTACAAAAAGGCAGCGGATAAAATATATTGGACGAAATGAAAGGTGACGAAGTGATTTTGGGGCAAAATGAATGGGACAAGATGATAGGATGCCGTCAGTTGAATTTTGACGGATGTCGTCGTTGTGGAAGTGACCGTAGAACCAACGACCATTCTGAATGTACAATCAAATGTTACCACTGCAATTGCGAACATACATCAATGGACTACAAGTGTCCAATTCTAGTTGATTATCGATATGGACTTGTAAAAGAACTAAAACGTCATCCTGAACGCCTGTCTGAACATGTACAACTATTTATACCTACTCAATATAGAGATAGGAATGATCGTTCACGTATTATTACAAATTATCAAAGAAATGAACAAAAAACTCGATCAACAGCTAATTCAACATTTAATATGAATGACCACATCTGGCTTCAACTTAATTTTAACTGACATACAATGGCAAACAAATTTTTGACAGAAGAATTGAAATTGACTCGAGAAAACGTCAGCAAAGAATTAAACAAGATTAATGAAAAATATGAAAAACAAATGAATACTTTTAAAAAAAGATGGCATCTGGTTGCTCAACAAATTAAAACACAAAATGAAATGATTAATAGCATATCAACTACTTTACTATTGAACTACAGTATGTATGATATGTGTTATAAAAATATCCCTAAACTAAAGTCCTATTTGGTTACCAGATTAAGCTTAATTGCTTAATCGTCCACAAATGTGGACCTGATTTAGGAACCGATTTAGGAAACCACAATTTAGAGGAGATGATAACCATTCACAAAAATCATTGAAAATATGCCATTTTTAGCATTAAAATCTATTTTTCTTTACAAAGCGACGACAAATAATTTAAGTATTAATATTATGCACAACTCACGTGTCCTACGTATCTATATTGTAAATAATAAAACAATCTGTCGTGGCTTTGTAAAGAAAAATAGATTTCAATGCTAAAAATGTCATATTTTCAATTATTTTGGTGTGGTCGAAATATAGCAAAAATACTGTATTCAATAATCTTTTTATACTTTTTCAACACAACGTCCGATCGTCTTGAAGCTTGATAACAATATACCTAATAGCTAGTGACTTTTATACACAAAGTTTCATTGAAAACGCATAATGCTAAGGCGTATAACTAGACGATTCTCATAACCTCTATTTGTCATGGTATATTAGATGTGAGGGTCTAGACACATCTTCGAGTCTCTAATTTCACGAAAATGAAATCTTTTGTAAAAGAAAAATATGTCATCCGGTAGAGATAAATCTGATGAACAAATTTTCGTGAGCAATATTTTTTCGAAAAGTATTGTAAAAGTAGGGAATCTGGTAAGGATTATTTTTTCGCCAACCTCAAATTAGCTGAAAAAACCGAATTTTTGGTTTTTTGTAAGTCTTATAATTCCCATAAAATCATATCCAACCCAAAAGATATTATGATATTCTGACCATTGGGATGCCCTCTATGAACTGACAAAAATTTGAAGGCAAGTTGGGAGGAGACCCTCTCCCTTGATATATAGAAATGAATTTATGGTTAATTTTTCCTTTTCAATATATATTTTATCTGTCTTGGTTGTTACTCTTTGTGTTCTGTTTCTGACTCGTTTGTTCTCCTTTTCTGTCGTTTTGACAAGTCTGTTTCATTTATACCTAATTTCTTCTATATATCTTTCCGTTTGATTCTGCATCAAGTTTTTTATTTTTGCACCATATACTTCATATTAATGGAATCACTGTACGTATACCTGAATAAATTTGACTGAACGACATATATATGATGAACTTGAACGAATATCCACTTTGAAGGAGTTATTCAGTATGAAGGAAACGAGAAAAAGTGCCCACAATCAAGATTATGGAGGTGTCCACATAGTGAGGTTTTAGTGTATTCCAAAACGTACTCAACACCCTATTCGTCGAGCAAATACAACAAAAGAGTTTGAAACTGAAGGAAAATAAATAATTCTAAACATCAAGAGAATCACTTCTGGTCAAAATAAAAACGAAATTCACATATAGGTAAACCAGTGAATAGTCGTAAGAACGGCTTACAAACCATCGTTCCACCAGACACCAGTGAAACAAACACTCTATAGTTGAGAATACTGTTACAATATAAAGCCAGCATAGGTTCAATCTGATAAAACAGAACGCAAAAATCGATAGAGTATTAATTCAACCGATGATCAATTAGTACGCCTCTAACCACGCTCCCAATAGATAAACCGGACCTGTATTTTTAATAGAGATCTGGAACCGAGTCAACATTTACAGTCGGTTTGTGTGCGTCAAGTGTAAAAAGACATTTTTTTGGAAGCCAAGTGTATCTAGATGTGCAAAAAATGGAGTTCCATATGCCAAAAACTAAGAAAAACTAAAACAATCTTCTCATCTTTGTCTTTCGAAAAATAGGTTTGGTTTTGATCCTGTATCATATGCTTCATATAAAACTAACTAAGTGATTTTCGTTAAGGTAATTGCATTTTAGTGAAATTTTCTCGGTCAGGGAAGATGTATGTTTTGAAGACAACAGTTTTGCTTTATTTACGTAGAGCATCAGAGGTTTGGCTGTCCAGTTTACGAAAAGTAACTTCCGTATTTGAAAATCCGTATAATTAACCGAATCTCTCTAGTGCTCATACTTTTCAATGAAACTTTAGAATGTAAACATTGAAATTTAAGTTAGATAACTAAACGGTATTTAAGGATGAACAAATGGAGGTGTGAAAATGTGTGACATTTTTCAGCAGTGTTCAAGGATTGAGAAATAGGAGTTGATTAGATTCCTTAATGATACAGTGAAAATTTAATATTTTCCACAAGAACTGA
>JAJEKB010006981.1:0-10136 GCA_022393335.1 Macrotrachela quadricornifera | reverse complement strand
TATTTACTTGTGACAATGAATATAAAAGCTAATAAATAATTCTCATACGAATACTAAAGTTTTTCTTAAAACTATATATATTTTTTAACTTTATGGAATTTTTACTATCTAGAAAAAAACATAAAACATCGCTTTATATTCAGTTTTACATAATTACACAATGGATAAAAATATTTTTCCAAGAGAGCAACACTTTTAGTTACATATATAACATTACTTCTTTTCGAATAATATCAATTAAATTTTTTTCAATCATACCAATATAAATATTACTTTTCAAATTCTTTTCTTCTGTTTTACATAATTCTTATACAGAGTGAATTAGTTATATTCTCTTTTAAAATGTAGAGCAATAGGTAATAATGTAGAAATAACTGAGTATAAAACTGTTACGAAAAACACAGAAGTTTTTTAACAAAAATCAAGTTTATTCATGCTTTTAATAAGAAACTTTTATCCTCGTCAGAAACAACAATAGAAAACTAAAATAATAATCTATATTTAAATAAATTACTAATCAATAGAAAATTGAAGAAGAGTAAAAGAAAAAGAAAGCACAATAATAATTCGGATTAATGTTGTTCTTTTTCTTTTTCTGTTCTTCAATTTCCTTTGTATTAGTCATTTGTTTATATATAGATTGTATTATCATTGTTCGTTCTTTTTCTTTTACTGTTCTTCATTTTTTTGTTTATTAGTAATTTGTTTATATATAGATTATTATTTCACTTTTTTATAGTTGATCCTGACGATGATACGACTTTCTTATCAAAAGCTTCAATAAACTTGATTTTTATTAAAAGTCTTCTGTTTTTTCTAGCAGTTTAATACTCACTTATTTCTATATTATATTCTCTTATTCTTTCTTAATTGATGATTAGTAGAAAAAATTTATTTAACTATGAATAGTTAAAGAATATAAAAGAACACTTACTATTAATAAATAATCTATGAGACGAATTAAATTAGATCCGATAAGAGAATATTCAAAATTCTGATGTTGAATTAAAAACATTGTTTTTATTTTAGACTGATTTCAACTAAATTCATATCATTCTTTTTAACTTCTAAATAAAGTTTGTCATTTGAATAAAAGCTAAGATTTTCATCGATTTTGTTAAAAATAATCGAATAGAAGTATCTCATCTCTATAAATTAAGAGGCATCTTAAAATATGAAATCAATCATGAAAAATAGCAATAATAATCAATAGTAATACTAAATAATCTAAATATAAGTTTTACTTCTACATTACACCTGTACAAAGTAAACAGCATAGAAAATAAAAATGTTTTATTATGACGATGAGAAATTCATTTTTGTATGAAATATTAGTAGAAACGTTAAAATAATTATATGTAATTTTTTTATGATTATTTTTCCGATTTTACATTAGAAAAATTTGAAAAGTATTAATCTCTTTATACATTACCTAATTCAGCTGAAATGATTATTTTTTTTAGCCTATTGTAATACACAAATCAACATGCTTATTCGATAAACATACTTATTCACCTGTGACTGTTAATATTTATATATTGTTTATATATACATAAACAAATGGAAATAAGTCATGTAGTGTAATGAGCCAAAAAGGTCTACTAGTATAGTGAAATGATATACATATTTAAAAGGTAAAAAGCAAAAAAAAGAAAAGCATGACAATAATTAATACGGTGCGAAGCACAGGATTTCTGTAGTTTTCATCCATTTCTTACTTTCTTGACGTCCACATGAATAGTTGTCATTTTGCGTAGCGATGATTTCGTGAACGGAAAGTGGTAAAATATTCGTTGAAACGCGAGATTAAAGTATGAAGATTGAACCATGATCATTCGTTTGTTGGTTTTCAATAAAAAGTTTCGTTTCGTCATAGGGAGTGTAACAAAATGATGATTTTAAAATGACTTTATTTTTTTTCGAAGTTTGAGATAATGGAAAGAGAAATTCAGCATGAAAATTTAACGTTTAATCTATTTGAACTAATAGTTTGAACAATGCGACTTACAAACGATAATTAATGATTTGAAAAGCAAATTAACTTGATAGATGATTGGCTACTAGTATTTGTAGAGAGCAATAGTTATAACATATGAAATGTCTAATAGATTTAATTAGATTATTAAGAAAGCTATATTAGATTTTGACATTTGCAATTTTTAAATTCAATTTTTAAGTTTAGTTTATGTACTTTTCTATTTAGATTTTCATTTCAAGCTGCTAGGAAACAATTAAAATAACAAAATTTTGAATGTAACGATCAAATTTTCAGATTTATCAAAAGTTTATTATCTAGTAATAACGAATTTATCTTGACCAAGTGTTAAGGAGAATAAAATTCGAAAGAAATCTTTATTCCATTTATCTCAACAAGCTAAGAGATAATATGGTTCGCAAAAAATCAATTGCGGCATAAGTTAAAACACGTAAAACAGCTTACAAACGAGCAAAAGGTCAAATACATGGTTTTGTTGTCAAAGACGATATGAAAGTCATCGTGTAATGAAGTTCATAGTAAAACACAATTGGAAGATTTTAATATTGATCAGGATATATATTATTAAAAAGTTTGTTTCTAAAGTTTGTCGATGAAATCAAGATTGAAAGAGACAAATGATAAAAAGAAAAAATAAATCTTTTAACTGTAGTGTTAAAAGTAGTGAAATAGTAGTTTTGAAACAAAGACAATCTATTTGGTTCAACAGAAAGTAGTCTGAAAATGTTTTATTTCAAACAGAATCCAGACAGATTACACTATAATAGCGTAAAAAAGCTTGATGGAACCATTCCATTTATTTCACTTGATGATCTACAACAAAATTAAAGCTTAATCATTTTATTTATATTAAATTTTTCCATTATTTATATTTTACGTCTATTGCTTGAATGTTTTAAGCAAAACATTGATTCTTTTTTTTGAAAATTTTATTTTTCATCTATTTTCATGACAATTACTATATTTTCCTCTTGTACGTACTCTTGTCATGGAATTAGTTTCTCATATAAAACAAGTGGCATTCGTCTAAAGACTCTCTCAGCTCTTTCTCGTACAAATCGTATTTCTAAACTACCATCAAGCTATTCATTTATAAAATTAAAAAAACCGAAGTCAGATTCAAGTTCCTGGATATTAACTGCCTTTGACCAAACCTCATACAAACAAATATTTTTTGTTAAAAATTTGTCGTTTATTTAATAAATTTAGCTTGAAAAAATTTTTCAGAAAACAGGCTTCAGATTTGAATCCCTCATCCTCGATTATCCTTCGAACAACTCTGATAAAACTTTTTTTTGTAAAGAAGTGGTCCTTTGTCTAAAAAAATTGATCCGAAAAAAAATTTTTAAAAACTAACCTCAGATTTGGATTCCTCGACCCCGATTACCCTTCGATCAAACCTTATGTTTTTTTGACCCTCTACGGACATACAAGCAAGCAATCAAGCAGGCAATTCATGTTTGTAAGACTCTTCTCTACGAGAAAGAGAAAAAGGTATAAGACTAGAGTTTAATGATTAAGAAAGACAAATTAATAACCAGTGAGTATCTTTTATAAGAAAATGTTCATATGGTTCATTCTTTATTCTTATTTTTTCCCGCAAAGATTGAGATCATGATCTTTATTTTAATAGGCAGGATTCGTATAATATTAATTTCTCTTATTGTTTGTGCCGATTAGAAATAAAGAGTAAAACGATGATTTTACAACTTCATTAGTATTTAATCGTAATTTTGTGACATAAGAAAACAGTAATCAAATGATAAAATTTCTACTACTTTAACTAACATCTATTCATATTTATGTTACGTATAGTGAAGAATTAAAGCAGTTTTATTAAAAAATGAATCTCATTCACATATTACAATTTTTTTAATTTATGCTTCAATAAAATAAAATTATGTGTTCATGTGCAAATAAGACCAATATGAGTATATCGATTACACGATGGTGATTGACTAAATAATGGTGGAAAACGACATTCAGCTAAGTTAATTGCTGATACTGGACAATTAAGTTGATGCATAATATATTCACATGGAATAACACTTTTATACGATTCGGTATCCATAATACATTGTTGTCCAAAAGAAGCTGGTGGTTCTTGCCATTCAATATTAGGAACAAGAACAGCATTATTGAAATTTTGTGATCGACAAGCAGCATTAGCAGCATTTTGATCAAAACCATCTTGACATACCATTCCTTCAACACTAAATGGAATAGATTTTGATGGACCTTGAGCTAAAAGATAAACTCGAACTCGAAGTGGTGATGTTCGGAGAACTGTTACATTCTTAATAATACGTGGATAAGCCATTAATCCATAGATTTTTTCACAAGTAGCTAATCCAACATCTCTTGATTGGAAATCAAAATTAGAAAGAGTATTACAAGTAGTTAAACCAAAAATGACAAATATTGCAATAATGACAAAATTAGTTTTCATCTTGTTTCGATTCGATTCAAATTGAATAGATAGAATGAAGTATTTTTTAACTTACATTGCATTGCCTTTTATAAGAAGAAACATCTTATTATCATTTAAATAAAATATCATGATTTCATAGTTGCATTGTTAGTTTAATCTATTTTTAAACATAAACGCCTACATTATCTCTATCTCTCTGTTTTGTCATGTCTTTTCAAGTGATTCAAGAAAATTTGAATAATTTATTAAACTTTCATGAAATATTAGAAGATACTTACATAATGTACCTTTAAACAACAATAATTTGTAGTGTGTGTAAATCTATGAATGTCATGTTTCGAAAAGAACATGACATAACTTCTTTTCATACACCTGTAGTAACTGATATGAGGTGTGAAGCACAGCATTTCTGTAGTTCTTCACGAGTTTCTTTTTCTATTTCTTTCTTTCTCGACGGTCACATGAAAATTTGTCATTTTGTGTAGCGACGATCTCGAGAACGATAAGTAGCAAAATATTTGTTGAAACGCCATATTAACGTATGAAGATGGAACTATGACCACCCGTTTTCTGATTTTCAATAGAAAGTTTCGTTTCGTCACAGGGAACGTAACAAAATGACGATTTTTAAAGGACTTTGTTTTTTTTCCGAAGTTTGAGATAATTAAAACGAAAGCAAGATAAAAAGTTAGCCGCCATCCTCTGTGTATAACAGTTGTAAATACATTTGATGATAGATAATGAACTAGACAGATAATTAAAGTAATAATCGACAGTGTTTCACCAGAAGAAAGTTAATAAGTATTGATAGAGTTCTCATAGTGATGAATTTCGTTATGTCCGCACTTCCATTGATCGAAACCTTACTTTCTCGACAACAATCACAGTCAGAAATATGATTCGATAAATCCGAAACACCTTGTCGAGTGCCTGTTTTGTTCGTGTTGAATCGTTGAAACAAATATATATTTTTAATGAATTACTCATTTTTCGATAACCGATATTTTCGAGTTCGCACCGCATCTCGTAGTCGAATGAAACTCGAATATCGTTTAGTTTTTTACTATATGTATACAATAATGGCGCCTAACCTTTCCTATTTTAATTGTTTCAATATAGAAAATATTCAAACTTCTCTTTTTGTCTGGATTTCTGTAAATACATACAATCTACTACATAATATCGAAAAACGGATTTCAAGGATTTGGTCTCGATACTTTTAGCTTGTGTTTGAACGAATATTTTCTGACTTTTCGTTCGTCAGATCATCGCAGCTGAAAATGACAATTTTTAATGCGTACATCAAATAAATAAGGAAGGAAAAAAAGGAAAACTTGTGTAAGACTACATGAGTGCTGTGCTTTACGCCGCATTAATAAACGTCATGCTTTTTCTTTTTCTTTCTTTTTACCTTTTAAGCATCTATATCATTTCGCTATGCTAGACGGCATTTTTGCTCATTACTGCGTGGTTTATTTCGATTTATGTATGTATATATTAACATTACATAAACATTAGTAATCATTCGTGATTAAATATGCTTATTGA
Organism: Macrotrachela quadricornifera; assembly: GCA_022393335.1. Classification (NCBI taxonomy): domain Eukaryota; kingdom Metazoa; phylum Rotifera; class Eurotatoria; order Philodinida; family Philodinidae; genus Macrotrachela; species Macrotrachela quadricornifera. Next base: position 4,161 of record JAJEKB010006981.1, on the reverse strand, counting down.
ATAAGCATGTTGATTTATGTATTTTAGTAGGTCAAAAAAATTATTAATTTCAGCTGAATTAGGTAATGTATAAAGAACTTAATATTTTTCAAATATTTTTAATGTACAACTGGAAAAATAATCATAAAAAAATTATATCTAATTATTTCAATATCTTCACTTATATTTTATACAAAAATGAATTTCTCATCATCATTAATAAAACATTTTTATTTTCTACGCTGTTTACTTTGTACAGGTGTAATGTAGAAGTAAAACTAATATTTAGATTATTTAGTATTACTATAGACTATTATTGCTATTTTTCATGATTGATTTCATATTTTAAGATGCCTCTTAACTTATAGAGATGAGATACTTCTATTCGATTATTTTTAACAAAATCGATAAAAATCTTAGCTTTAATTCAAATGACAAACTTTATTTAGAAGTTAAAAGCAATGATATGAATTTAGTTGAAATCAGTCTAAAATAAAAACAATGTTTTTAATTCAAAATCAGAACTTTGAATATTCTCTTATCGCATCTATTTCAATTCATCGCATAGATTATTTATTAATAATAATAATTGTTCTTTTATATGCTATAATTAATCATAGTTAAATAAATTTTTCCTAGTAATAATCAATAAAAAAAAAGAGTAAGAGAACATAATTAATTCATTCTATGTAAGAATTATCTAAGATAGAAAAAAAAAGAAGAAAAGAATTTGAAAAATAATATTCATATTGATATGATTGAAAAAAATTTAATTGATATTATTCGAAAAGAAGAAATGATATATAGGTAATTAAAAGTGTTACTCTCTTAGAAAAATATTTTTATCCATTGTGTAATTATGTAAAACTGAATATAAAGCGATGTTTTATGTTTTTTTCTAGATAGTAAAAATTCCATAAAGTTAAAAAACATATATAATTTTAATAAAAACTTTAGTATTCGTATGAGAATTATTTATTAGCTTTTATATTCATTGTCACAAGTAAATAGCATCTTTAAAAATATTCTATAAAATCAAATCGCATAATTTAACTCTCTTTGGACAGCTACTAGATAATGTTTTATACAATTAATTATCTTATATTTTATAATACTATGTCAAGAAAAGCTGTTTTTCCTATGATAAGTCACGTTATTGAATGTGTATATTTCAATCTATTCTCTTTCAGATTAAATTAACTTTTCTGAATAATAAAAATATATTGATTGGATACCCATCTCCTGATCAACATCGTGCTGTCAATTCACAAGAAAACCGACTCTCAATTTCAAGTATTAACAGCTTATCATCTATTTCTTTTGATTCTGATATCTCGGGAAAGAGTTGGTCCATTATTTTTGTTTTGAATCAACGTTCAAGCGATTCACTGTTTCTATAGTTACGAGCTAGAAATTGTTTCACAGTCAAATGGATAAATTAGGATTTGCTTTATTTACAATTATAGCAATGACTGCTGGTATTCTAACCGTTTATTTCACTGCACCAAAACCAAGTATGTTGTCTGTTTTATGCAAACTTATTCTCATTTAATAGATAATAATATTTATAATATTGACATCTACAGCTTTATTCATAAGATTTAAACACATTTATTGACTATGAAAACTTTATTGAACTCATCAATAGAGTCACAGCTATTTTAAAAGCTGTACTGTGTACTGAAGTACTATTTGATTTATCAATGTGAGATTATAATCTCAACAAATGTTTATTCGATGTCCCTCAGCACAACTGCTGAGAGGCTATATATAAGATGATGAAACAAGAAGAATCTGAATAGTGAATAATTCCATATATGATAATCGAAAACATTCCAACCACAACTAAAAATCAAAGAAAGAGAGAACGAAAGAACAAAATGAAAAATTCAATGATGGTTATATATAAGAGAAAAGGAAAAATCCAACACATATATGGCAGGAAAGAAAAGTTCATTAATATATATGAGAGAAAATCCTTATGACTGCATCTAAAAAAGATACAAGTCATAATAATCAACTATCGAAACCTTAACTAAGGCAGTGTCCCTCCAAAAAGTCGAGTTTCGTCAAAAAACTATTTTTGAGATAAACATACAGTAATGTTACGTAAGGTTTTTACTTTTAATATTTGTAGAAAACCTTGTTTCTCTGACATACAGTACCCGACAAAAGTATCCCCTTTTAGATCTAAGTTACAATATGAGTTGTAGAACTGAAAACTAGTCTACACATAGCTCTCAATATATGCTAATCAATGACGCTATCCGCAGCCCGATTACTTGAACTATAACAAAGTTACAATGTATGTAGTCTGTCTCCATTGTGGACTTTAAAACTCAAGAATAGAAAGACTTTATCAACTGAGGTTGGTTTCATTTTGTAGCTCTACATTTTGACTATTTATGATAAAAGTTTCATTGAAATTGAATGAGTTGTTGTGGAACTAGGACCATTTTATTGTACGTAACAATGTATGACAAAGCCGATCTATCCCATTGTGTACTTCATAAACCAACGAAAGTTGAGTAGATCATCTTTAAAATTTACAGGAAAGATTACTCCATAGATTTTTAGTGTTTTCTAAAATTTTGAGCCTTATAAGACTTTGTTATAGGTCTAGCTACTCAAATACTCAAGCAATTAACCTCATGTTTTGGGTACATAACTAGCATATACAGAGACATAGTTCTACCAAAAAAATGTTACAAAAATCTCTAAGTATCATGGAAAACAAGACATAAACATTTATAGTCAATTTTTTCCTCCATCTGACAACGGTGACGGAGACACGGAGTGTGAACAAGGTTTCATATCCTTTTCACAATCACGCACCAATTTTTACTGATGTTCTTACTCCAATACTTAATCTGATTCATTATCCTGATGAAATCCTTCAAAAGATTCTTGACATTTTTGAACTAGATAGATAAGTCCATTTTATTTTTGTAAAATGTGTTTTTTAGTACTGTTACACGAAGTAAAAGATCATCAGAATGAGAAAAAAATTTGACTATAAATGTTTGTCTTCTTTTCCATGGTACTTAGTGATTTTCGTAACATTTTTTTGGTAGAACTATGTCTCTGTATATGCTAGTTATGCACCCAAAAGATGAGGTTAATTGCTTGAGTATTTGAGTAGCTATACCTATAACAAAGTCTCGCAAGTGAGCATAATTCCATTTCTCTCTAATACGTGATATACGGCTGAAAATTTCAGAAAACACTAATGGTGTATAGGGTAACCTTTTCTATAAATTTGAAGGCGATCTACTCTACTTTCATTGATTTATGAAGTACACAATGGGATAGATCAGCTTTGCCATACATTGTTACGTACAATAAAATGGTCCTAGTTCCACAACAACTCATTCAATTTCAATGAAACTTTTATCACAAATAGCTAAAGTGTAGAGCAACAATATGAAACCAACCCCAGCTCATAAAGTCTTTCTATTCTTGAGTTATGAAGCTCACCATGGAGACAGATCACACATATTATAACTTTGCTATATTTCAGGTAATTGGGCTGCGGATAATGTCATTGATCAGCATTTATTGAGAGCTATGCGCAGACTAGTTTTCAGTTCTACAACTCATATCGAAACTGAGATTTAGAGGGGTGATACTTTTGTCGGATACTGTACTTCTGATGATTTTTCAACGTTTTCGAGACTTTCATGCTTTCAAACTTAAAACGAACGATAACAAAATTAATTATTATTTCCAATATATTGAATTATTTTAATATTTCACTCTCACTCATCTAATAAACGAAAAAATACTGATTCAACTAGTAAAATAATACAGTCGATTAATTAGATACTTATGCTTTATCATTTAGATAAATATTGAGTAAAATTTATGTACGAAATGTATAAATAGATCAATTAAACAAATATTGTCACAAGATAAAAGAAGGACAATACCATTGTCTTTACCGAATCTTTTAAAGAAAAATATTCATATTTGAAATATAGAATTTGTATTTTATCTCTATTTTATTTTTAACAATCTTTTCTTTTTAGTGGAAACATGTGTCATAAACTTTAAAGAGGTGAGAGGAGGTTTAAGTATAAACGATTCACGTCCAGTTTCTGTTGTTGTTGGTCATTTCAATAATGATACTTGGCTGGATATTGCTGTTGCCAATTCTGGTACAAATACAATAGGAATTTTTCT